>JASTWK010000904.1:40000-66640 GCA_030770225.1 Temnothorax unifasciatus | reverse complement strand
AAGACAAACGTGTTGATAAGCCTACTGGAAGTCCGCACGGCCTGCGTTTCGAGAACGTTTACGTGTACTCCAAATCCCTGCATCAGCCGAAGTATCCTTTACCTCGAGAGACTGCTCGAATCGATGGACGAGATCGGTTATCGCGCGTTCTCCAACAATCGCGACGTCGTGCCGCCGAGCGAGGCGCTCCCCGGTTCGATATTCGTGTTCGACGACGTGGCCTGTGACAAACAAGACGCAATCAGGGAGTACTTCGCCATGGGTCGACATTCGAACATCGATTGTTTCTATCTCTGTCAAACGTACGCTAAGATACCGAAGCATCTAATACGCGACAACGCGAATCTGTTGGTCCTGTTTAGACAAGACGGAACTAATCTGAGACACGTGTACGACGATCACGTGAGCCCCCGACATGCCGTATGAAGATTTCTGCGCGTTGTGTCGCGAGTGTTGGCGGCGCAGGTACGGTTTTCGTGGTGATAGACAAGGACAGCGCGCTACAAAACGGCAGATACAGACGAGGATTCAACGACTTTGCCGTACTGTAGAGCGATCAGTGGCTGTCGAACGTTCCGAGAGCGATGAGCGACGCGAGGGACACCGCCGAACGAGAGAAGACCGCGCGACAGATCGCTAAAACGCGCGCGTCGATACGCAGAAAATACAGAGAGTTGAAAACTGGCAGTATGGAGAACGAGATGGCTCTCGAGAGACAATTCAAGCCGATCGTCGACCCGTTGAAACAAATCGTCGAGCACGTCGAAAAAGGCGAATCCAAGAACGGCAATGTGGCGGCGACGAAAGGAATCGTCATTAAAAAGAAACGTGAGGATAGCGAAAGTGGCGACGACGAAGGAACATTCGCGCAAAAAATAATATCGAAACCTAAGAAGAGAAAAAAAACAAACTATCACCGAGTCAGAGATGCTCCCGATCCATTCCACGCCTCTGGAACCGCGAAAATTATCGCCGTACGAGCGGATGGAGGAGGAGGTTTTCGAGACCCACGCGTCGCCGTTGCCCTCCCTCGAAACATCCGTAAGGGACGTTCTACGAACAACCGCAGGGTCAGGAGGAACTGCACAGTCAATTGGGTCCATTAGGGGCGAAGATACGTGGGCGCTCTTCTAAGCGGGGACCCGAATAACGAGATCGATCACGTTTACGGCGTGTACTTCGGGAATGACGGCACGATGCTCGGCGACAAACGCTTCGACGTGAACGCGGACGATTCCGTGATCGTGAACGGAGTGAACTACGTGGGCACGCCCGGCTTGTACGAATTAATCTTCAAGAGACTTCCCGATGATGCAATTTACACCGAGGACGACCTGCAAAAGTACAGAAATCTACTGTTGGCGACAAACGCTTACAGACGCGGTTACAGTGCTCTTAAACCCATTATGGGTAACAAGGGACAAAAATACAAACACATCATCGCTCCGTTGATATCGCGCGAAAGGATCGGCAGTAATAAAAAGGGCGCTGGCGTGACCAGATTACCGTCGGTCATGAGCTTGAATGACAATACAATGGATTACATTTATTGGGACGATCCTAACGAATTGGTAGATCGTCTTCGATTGCTCGAAGCCTCTCGTCGAGCGGGGCAACGACGCGCACGGTAACGAGATTCAGTCGATAATCGAGGAGCTTCGCGAGATCGGATTGATTATAAATTGAAACCGTCGCGTCGACCGCGACGGCAGTGCGATTCTCGACGAGATCGGCGCAATGTCGGTGAACAAATTCGGTATGTCTCTGAGGAAACGCGGCGACGGCGGTGGATTCGCAACGGAAAGATCGCGACCCTCGATCGACTCCCTACGAAACTACGTGCGAGACAACGCGCTCTGCTTGAACGAGGATTCCTACGACGCGAGGGAGCGCAAGCTACGACGTCTAGCCGCGCCGGAGATCGACAGCGACGCAACGAACAAGAGTTACGTCGAACGCGCGCTTCGAGAATCGGGAAAGGAGATCGAGTCGTTTTACGAGAAAACGAATAAATCGTTGTCGACGGTAAAAAGCGAGGATGGATAGGATAAACGACGATGTGAACGGACTCAGAACCTACGTTAAGCGAATTTAAGGAGACTGAAAACGCGCGGGAAAAACAGATTCAGAATCTGGAAAAATTCAGATCCACACATATGAAACAGATACTCGACGCGCGGAAGGTCATCGGAGAGACGACGGATAAGACGGATTCGTTGAGAAACGACGTGGGTAAGATAAACAGCGTCATGAGCGGACTGAGAATCACGATGAACGAATTTCTGACCAGATTCAAGGAGATTGAAAAACAGATACAGATTTTAGAAAAATCTACGTCTGCGCAAACGGAGCAGATACTCGGCGCTCAGAAGGCCATCGGAGAGACGACGAGGCAAGATGGATTCGTTGAGAGACGACGTGGGTAAGATAAACAGCGTCATGAGCGGACTGAGAAACGCGATGAACGATTTTCTGAGCCAAATTCCGCGAGATTGAAAGAGCGATGGTGACGAAGGAATCGCTCGAGAGAGAGATAGCGAACATTCGCGGCAACAGGAGGGAACGTCAATAAGGAGGTAGATGAGCTGTCTTTTTACACAATCGCGCAGTCGAGAAAGGGATACACGCACGCAACGATGAGCGCCGAGAAGCGGAGACTCGTGGAGGAGCTGCACGCACCGGCGCGGAAAAACTTCCCGCGACGTCGCGTCGTGGTGCGCGGTTACGATGATCTGTGGCAGGCTGACGTGGTCGAGATGCGTCCCTACGCACGGCACAACAAAGGTTACTACTACATACTAACAGTTATCGATGTGTTGAGCAAGTACGCGTGGGCGTTACCGCTCAAAAGCAAAAGCGGAAACGAGGTAGCCGCGGCCCTGTCGAGGATATTTCGCGAGGACGAGCGATATCCGAGGAATCTGCAAACGGACAAGGGAAAGGAGTTCTACAACGCTAACGTGCGAGAGATTATGAAAAAACACGATATAAATCACTACTCGACGTACTCGGTGATGAAGGCGTCAGTGGTGGAGAGATTCAACCGCACGCTGAAGAACGACATGTGGAAACTCTTCACGCTCAACGGATCGTACGCGTGGATCGACGCGCTGCCGCGTCTGCTGTCGAATTACAACCACCGCAGACATAGAACGATCGGAATGCCGCCGGCGAAAGTGACGCCCGCTGTAGCCAAGAGACTCCTGTCCACGGTGTACAGTCGCGCAAAGATAGCCGCTCCGGGTAGATTCAAGGTGAACGATCCGGTGCGCGTGAGCAAATTCAAGACACTGTTCGAAAAGGGTTATACTCCCAACTGGACTACCGAGATCTTTCGTGTCGCTAAGATACAACGAACCAATCCTGTGACGTATTTGTTGAAAGACTACCGCGGGGAATCGATAGCCGGAGGATTTTACGAGCACGAGTTGCTGCGAGTTTCCAATCCCGACGTTTACCTCGTGGAGAAAGTGTTGCGCAGGCGAGGCAACGACGTATACGTGAAGTGGTTAGGAATGAACAGTACGCATAACTCGTGGATAAATAAGACAAATGTGTTGTAGTTAACAAAAATAATATATTTTTTATGTTTGTTCACCTTAATGTAAGCTTAAAATATATATGTATTTCTTAATAATGGTAGCGATATTTTATTCATTCTTAATGTAGATTTGAAAAAACTATGTGGAAACTTCAGCTTTCTATATGTAAAATCATCGTGGGTAGGACTAGACAGTTTAAACATTTCTGCCTTCCAACGATCGCGCGTATAAATCTAAACCCAAAAAACGCATTGTGTACTTTATTGCTAAAAAATATAACGTTGATACGAAAAAAGGTTCCTCTTCACGACGGTATCTTGTAATGCCCCCACGGTAGAGTGTCATACGAACCGGAAACGACGTATCGTTTGTCGTCGTACGGGCTGAGAGCGAGCTTCGACTCGGACACGGTGTGCACTTCGTGTAACGTCGAACGAATACACGACTGTCGCCTAGACAGCTCTATCGCGTCTCTCAGACAACGCATGTAATCGTTGAACGTTATCGTTCTCGCGACCACGTTTCTCTTGACGCCCTTTATTTTCTTCGTGTCGCTCTTTCCCTCCACCTTCAAGGCGTACATTTTCGATCTCAGTCCAACAAATTCCGTCATGACCGCGCCGTCGTTCTCGTCCTTCATCAAACCGGGTATCTTCTTGTTGACGCGCGGCATGCGGTATGCGTTGTTCTCGGGATAACCGCTCGTGTCGAATTTCGCGATGTCGCGTTTCATATCCTCATACGCGTCATCGCACTCGAGAAAATATATGAGACTGTCGGTATCCGTGTACATTATCTTACACCTTTCGCGATGCATCGGCACCATGTAGTCGTAATGAAAATCGTATACGCATGTCTTGGATATCTCGAGAATGCACATACCAACGTAGATTGGTTTGTTCAACCTCACCTCGAGCCTGCGCAATTCGACGGCGATTAGATCCTCCGCGAAGACGCTTCGACTGTGAAAATTCGGTTTCGCGATCATCGCCTCCGCGCCGTATCTCCCATCCCAACGCGTCAAGAGACGCACGTCGACGTGATCGCGCACGTTTTCCATAGTCTTGCCGAATACCGCGTTGTTCATCAATTTGTACATTTCTCTCTCGAAATCGTTGCTGGCGCGAGCTCTGAATCCCGTATTGAGCTCTATGTATCCGCGAAGCCATGGAGATTGCGCGAATCGCAACGCGCGATGAATCCTCGTGACGCGCAATCCGTATCGTAAGCATTGCTGTAGATTACGGTAGTGCAACACGTAGCGCGACTTATCGCGCAGAGTGGCGAGGAGTTTATCGCACCGTTTTCCAGGAGGCTTTTCGCGCGTCGGGCAGAACGGTAGGTCAGCGTGAGCGTCGTGAAGTTCGTGCGGATACGCAAGGTCGACCTCCAAGATGTAACCGATAGCGGAGTCCAACGTCACGGACATTACGTCGAGGCTCTCCGCGTCGTCGACCCATTGAAACTCAGCGTACGGCAACGGTTCACACATCGCCCAACCGTACAGATTGTTTACGTCGAAGTACATAAGATACGTCGACGGTTGCGAAGAGTCGTGTGATCGCATATATTTGTTGTTCGCTCGCGCGTACCTGTTGGAGCATTGACTCAAACCGCCGCGTATACCGCGTTCCACGAACATTACCATGTCGATATCGGTGAGCAATTCGAATCGCACCCCCGTGTGCTTGAGCATCGCGTCCCACGTGTATCCCGGTAGAGTGTAGTAATGCGCGGGATCCAGTCCATAAGCGTCTATACAAGCGTCGCGAAAATTTTCGAAGATATCTGCCAGAAGAAGCACGTCCGTTTTAAGATACAAATCGCTGTACTCGCCAAGATTTTCCACGCGAAAACAACGCCAGACATTCCGCGCGTGCTCGTAATCGCTATCAGTCGCGGTCTCACCTGTCAACGAACTGTAAAAAGCCTCGCGCGGCGGTAATTCAGTCACCAGCAGCTTATCGAAGCCGTCAACGTACTCGTACGGAAATACACCTTTACGCGTGAGCAGGTTGAAATCGCTTTCGCTCAGTTTCGAAAATTCCGAACGCGTGATTTTCAGCTTGTTCCTATCGAGATACGACGCCAATTTTTCGAGACTGGTGCTGAGAAATTTGAACGAATCCACGAATCGCAACTTCGCGCAGTTTCCCCTGTTAACGCCTTCCCTAACGTTCTTCGTGAACGATATGTACGTCTCTTTGTTGAGCGGTAATAAATTGATGCTACCCTCGAAGCTGTTAGCTATATCCTTAATAATAAAGTGAGCATCGTAACCGGACAAATTGTGAAAGAACACAGGAATAACGTACGAGTCTCTATAATTTAAATTACAGTGTGGATGCGCGGGACCTCTGTAACGTCCGGTCAAATGACAGTGATCGCGCACGCGTTGTTCCTGCGATTCGAACGGTCTCTCGCATATGTGGCAGCTCGTCGCGCTCCAAAAATTTCGTGTCTCGTCCAACGTGAGCTCCGCCATGGTCACGTTCGTCATGAGTATATCTTTCGCACGATGCGCGATAACCTTGAGCTCGTTGACGAACCACGACACGCAATCCTCTCCGCGACGAAATCTGTACGCGGGTGCGATCTCGTCGTATGGACTGCACAGATAGTATCCCACGCTGAACGCTCTGTGATGCTGATAGGCGTATCTCTTGACGTTATCGTTGTCTATCTTTTCTTTCTCCAACACGCATTCCAGATCGGCGTACACCACGAAGGGAAGTCGCTCCTTCCTACTGTGATCGTGAAAACACAGCCACTTGTTGTTGTCGTTTGGGAGAACGATAGCGCAGTCGTTCATCTTTTCGCAGTCGACGCTGTGAGCGGACAATTTCTCGCTCGAGTAAAAGTAGTGCAAACATCTGGAAAAAATATATATATATATAATTTTCTTTTTTATCACACACAGCTTTTTTATACCTACCGATCGCATATGTATTTTTTATTCCTATTCCTGCTCAACTGAGACCCTACCAATCGCGACAGATTCCTTATCCACGCAAAATGACCGACGTTCGAGTTGTTTCGCGAATCTAACAGATACAACAGATTGACGTGACTGTCCTTTTTATCGTCGGTCAACCGTATAGGAACGATCTCGTTTTCGTTCCGTTCCTTCCTACAAACGGTGAAAACGTTGACGGACATGTCGTTGAGTCGTTCGAATCTCGAAATTTGCTTCAGCGTCATAGGAAATTCGATTCCGTCGAGATTCAGTATCGTGGAATAGTGGGGGTACGCGCTACACCTGTTCGGGTTTCTTTCAACGGGATACAGAGCAGAGATTATCGCCCACGCGAAACACGCGTTGTCGTTCGAACGCACGCTGATCACCGCTTGCTTTATTTTTATCCATTGCGGTATTTTCACCCAACTTCCGGCGCGCATGAGATTGCACTTATTTACGTTCACCATCAGGTTCAATATACGCGACAATGCCCAACCACTGTCGCGTTCCTGAAACTCGTCCAGATCCGTCAGAGTGGCATCGATCACGTATCTGTCGTACCACTCTCGCAAATCGGACGTAGGAAAGAGCTGGCGATTTCTCGTGGCGATGCTTTTGACGGCGGTTTGAGCTCCCGCGACGAACTCGCCATTGAAAACCGTATTGACCTTCAAGCACGTGTGTTTCTCGTGATTGACGCGCACTTGCTCTAACACCGTGTCCCTCGCATCCTCGAGAAATAGTCGAGGTTCGACATGATTCGAGTTTATCACCACACCGGTCAGTACGCGATTGTCGAAAGCCGTCTCAATCTCCGTCCACGAAAATCCTCTGCTCGGTTCGCCGTGACCAGCACCCACCTGCGCAAAACGTTGACGTAGAGCATTTCTCGCTTCTTCCAATCGCGTCACTCGAGCGATAAGAGAGTTCAACGTTCCGGTATAAGTCGGTCGAGTTTCTTTTTCACGACATCTCTCTCGCAGAGACGCGAGACACTCGTCGCACCGTCGTTCCCACTCGCGATACGCGTCCGAGGAGTCGACGCTCGTGGCGAGTTCGACGAGATCGCGATCTTCCTCCTGCATATTTTAATCGTTTAAGGGCGTTTCGACGCGTAATGACACGCGCTCAACCACATGGTCCAACCGTCACTGTCCACAGGTATACTGAATTTTACTCTTCGACGAATCTCTTTGAATCTCTCTATAGACGTTTTTCTTTGATCCCCCTGTGAAAATTTCCTCGGAATTCCACGCATGTAAGATTTCGCTCTGTCGCTCTGAGCCATTACAGTCTTCATCCACAATTCCTCACGCGGAAACCGAAAACCGATCTCTCTTCTCAAACTGTACGTCGCCACATTCCATCGAGTGTTCTCCTTCAACGTGATCGCTTCGCAGATCGGTGACGAGGAGTCACCGAATTCGACGCTGTCCGTGTTAGACGACAACGACTCACTGCAATATAACTCAAGATTATCCGACGATAATGAATCACCGTAACTATTCATATCGGACGAAGTTTCGAGATCGCGAGAGACCTCGTCGTCTTCCTCCTGATTCATCGTCGGCGCGTTAAATAACGACTTCACCGCTGATCTGCGACGCGATATCTATTTCCGCTTACATTTTTACAGACTTACCGTGACCTCCCACCCGCGTCCCGATCGCTGAAAAAAGGAACGCGTCGCTCGATACGATCAATTGGTCAATCGCGCTTCGATCGGACGGTGACGCTTATCGCTTTTCGAGGGGTCAAAGGGTGCATCGTTCTCTCTCGACAATGTCGCTCGTGCGCGTAATTACGTGCGTGATTATTATCGTCGTGGCGGTAAATTGTAATTCAAATGAAAATGAGACTGTGATCAATTATCTGCAAAAATATGGCTATCTGGATAACAACAACAACGGTGCACAGCAATCATCCTACAACACTACGCAGGAATTGCATCGAGCCATCTCACTGTTTCAAGAATTCTATCAACTACCCGGCGACGGTGAATTAAACGAAGAGACGTTGAATCGAATGCGTGCACCGCGATGCGGCGTCGAGGACATTTCGGAGCGCACGTTCGCTCCGCTTTCGGACAAATGGCCGAAGATACATCTCAAATGGAACTTTCATCTGGCCAACAACTTGATCTTGAAAACGACCCAAGCCGCGTTCGATCTGTGGGCAATGAATTCGTCGTTGACGTTCGAACGCGATTCGCTGAATCCCGATATTCTGATATCGTTTCGTGAGGGGCGTCACGCGATGCTAAACGCCCGACGAAACGAACTGTGTTCGTCTTCGTTCAACGGTCCCCACGGAGATCTTGCTCACGCGTACTTTCCCACCGGAGAACCTAATTATGTCTCGGAGGTGCACGTGGACAGAGCGGAGACGTGGCACATCCAGCTGAATAAGAATCCTCCGGGAACGTACAATTTACTTCAGACGCTGACGCATGAGATCGGACACGCATTAGGCCTGCCGCACAGCTTCCGCAAAGATTCGGTGATGAACGCGTACGTGCCTGAAAATACATTCCCCGTTCAACTCAGTTTAGAGGACGTTCTTTCCATACAACACCTGTACGGCGCTAAAGAAAACGCTAAATTTCCAAGACTAACGACCACGACGACACCGACGACTACCACAACGACAACGACGACGATAGCGACTACGACGACGACTACGAAAGACGTCGAGATGGATCTGTGCACCTTGCGAACCGTGGATACGGTACTGATAACGAACGGTCGATTGTACATCTCGCACGAACGATACATGTGGTCGATCGATATAGATGGGAAAACTTACAAGAGACCCTTGCTATTGACGAACTACATGAAATTTCTTCCTAAGAATTTCACGCGTCTGACGGCTGCGTATCAGGCTCCCTCGGGCAATATCGTGCTGTTCGCGGGCAATATGAGCTACATGATCACTTATCCGCGTGTAAAGCTAGTTTCAACTTGGCCAAAATCTTACACAGATCTCGGACTTCCCGATGCGAACGCGAAGATCAACGCCGTGCTGAACACGAACGAAGGACGAACCTTCATTATATACAACGATAATTTTGTGGGCGAGATAGACGATTGTTCGATGAGTATCGTTAAGTTCTACCACATCGACATGATATTTCCGGGAATACCTCACAGCGTATCGTCGGCCTTTCGATACATCGACGGTAATCTATACTTTATCAGTAAAAACCGATTCTACAGATTCAACGAATTCACGAAAACCGTAACGGCATCCGGCAAGTTTGATCTAGGGATCATCGGTATTACCTGCCCGAGAGAGGGACTGATGATGCAGCTGCGAGATCTATTGAGTCGATTCGTTCGAATTAACGGGAGGGAGACATCGGACAGAGAAGAGGAAGAATAGAACGACTCGACGTAACCCTCCTTTTACATGTCGCTCCTGAAAAATATTAATGAAAGAAGGGGAATTGTAATTTATTTTTTTCAAGCCATATTCGATCTCGACTTCCCTCGAACGACTCATTCTCGCGTGATCCGTCAGCCGCACCGCAACAACGGAGAAAAAAGAGAGAGAGAGATGTGTTCGACGTTACACGCCCCGTATTTCGAACAGCGCCAATCCGACGACGATCTCGAGAACAGTAGCGCGAAAAAAAGAAGAAGAGTCAACGAGCAATCGGCAGAATCAGAAACTCCGTTTCCGAATCGGGGCAACGTCGACTCCCGCAAAAACACGTGGTGAGTTCGCGACGATCCCGTATCGCTCGTCTACGATCTAACAATACTTTTTTTATCTCCAGTCGCGACGACTACTACGACGATGGTATTTTGAAAAGCAACGTCGAACGTCATCCGGTGCGAATTCTGGAAAGAAGATACATATTAACTAAAACGGGATACAAATTCATAGACGTCGGTATCACAGTCGTACTCCCGTGCTACGTGCACATCGTCATAGGTGATTGTCACGGCAAGGAGATCTCGCTCTCGCCTGAAACGTGGAAGGAACTCGTCGATCAAAAACGTGCGATCTTATCCCACCTGCAGCGTGGCAAGAACGAACGCGCTCCACCACCGATGCGCATCGAAAACGGACATTTAACATTACGATTTGGAAGGATTAATAATCTGTCGACCCTACGCCTGGAAACATCCACGACTCGTCTGACCATTTCGATGAACACCGTGCTCCATATGTTCAACCTCGACCTTTGCGTCAATCGTCTCGTGACCTCGTTGCGCGCGATAACTGGCATGATCGACGCGAAACTGACGCGCTTCATCGCTATTGCCGCCACCGTGATGGATCCCGCGAACGTCCCGAGAGCGATACGTGAGAGCGAATTTTTCGATAGCAATGACATCGTTGATTGCGAATTGGCCGCTCTGTGCTTCGGAAATACTGAAAAATTATTGTAAACACTTATCGTTAAAAATAAAGGGAGAGAAAACTTACAAAACTTTTATCAGTTTATCCTCCTCCAATATTCGTTAATCACCTACGAATAAGAAAAAGTAAGAAATAATACCGTAGGATAGAAAATAATTCGGATATTTGTATATTTATTCGTCTGGAGATACGTATTTTATTTTATCTCATCTGCAATCAAAACAGTATACGTATTCATGAAATATAATTTCTAAACGTCGCTCCGATCACTTTCGTAGAGGACGTTCCTCGTTTCTTTCGTAACACCGGGAATCTTCTTCAAATCGTCCGCCGCTTGGTCCAAAAACTGACGCAGTAACTGTCGCTTGCGATCCGTACGCGACAAAGTAGTCAGGATCTGAGATCGCAATTTCGCGTATCTCCACCAATCACGCTTCTCCTTATTCTTGATATCCTTGACGTCGAAGATGTCCAGACGGATCACCTGCGATCCGATCTCCCCGGGCGACCTCACGGTAAACATCCGTCGATCCTTCATCTTCGATATGTACTGAGGCATACGATCGAGATCGCGACCCGACTCCGTCAGGTCAAACAACGCGTCGAGCCCGCCGCCGCTGTATCCTGCCGCCTCTTCCTCCTTCTTCTCGTCCTGCTTTTCCACGCCGTACGAATGATCCATCGCCGCGAGGCTATCCCCTTTCGCACCTACAGACAAACTTTTGACACATCTGTCGTGATGGTCGATCCATTCGTCAAAAGTTTCCTGCGTCATTAGATCAACCACTAATGACGAATATAACTTTGGCGGAAGTCGATCGCGAATAAAATTATACATCTCATTCTCTGAGCAGATAATCTTAGAATCTTCCTTCGACCATAATTTATAAAGCTCCATTAGCACGCTCTTTATGTTGCTACCCTCACGCATACGGCGTACGTTGCAATCAGTTTGACTTGTGGTTGTAAGGTACTTCGAGACGCTTGCGAGTAACAGTCTCAAATTCCGCGACGCCGAACATTCAGGATTCCAAATTTTGCGCAGCAGATCGAGCAAAGCGAAATTGACCGGCTCGATATCCGCCGACGAGTGTTCGACCTCTACGACCGGATCCTCGAACGGCTCGTCCAACAACGCCATGATAACTTCCTTGTCTTTCAGTTCACTCTCCATGGCACTTATCAACGTTCTTACACTTTCAAAATCTTCAATCGAACAATCTAATTACGCGAAGATTTGTGTTTTCTCGCAATTATATACGTCCCGAAAACCGCGCGCCGTCCGATGTACGATGGAAAATAGGGTCAGAAGTAACCGTAAAGTTGTTTCCTTCCCGAGACCTTGAAAACGAACGAAAATGGAAGATTTATGTTTTTTTTCTCACGCTTATATGTATATACGTACCGCACGAGCTCAGACCATCGACGTTCTCGCACTTTCAAAATCTTCAAACTGACAATCCAATTGTGCGAAGATTCGTGCGCTTATATACGCCTCCGATCTCGTCGTCCGATGAACGACGGAAAATACATAGGGTCAAAGGTGATCGCGAACGAAAATAGGAGAATCGTGTTTTCTAACGCTTATGTACGCCTCAAGAATCGCGCATTTACGATAAAATGTGCGAAAATTGGTTTATCTTTGACGCAAGTTCCTGTTATTCCTAATTCATCTTTGAACTCAGTTCCTGTTACATTAATTTAATGAGGATACTTAGTTCCCGTTTTTCACTAAATTTAATGAGAGGTTTAAACTAGACGTTTATCTATTTTCGTTATAGATTTACTATAACCTTCGAACCGAGACGTAATATCAATCTCCGCTTGCATTAAAGACGAGGAAGAAAACGCGCCGTTTATTTCCACCCCTGTCGGTAATATCGCTAGCGCGCATAATTGCCTACGCAATTATTATTGTCGCCCGGTAAATTGTAATTCATTACGGGATACAGAGTACATACATGATGATTTCATGTACAATATTTATTATTCCTCTCGGAATATTATTTCCTCTCATCTATTTTCACTTGCATCAATAACCTCGTGACCTCGTTGCGCGCAATAGTCAATGCCGCGGCGGCAAAACAACTTCGCTATCGCGGCCGGCGTGACCCGTGACCCTCGAGAGCGACGTCGAAGCGGCGAATTTTCGCAGTCCGCGGAAAACAGCATCGCCGTCGGTCGAGTGTCGCGATCATGCCGTGTTCGAAACGTCGTCCCGCGAAAGTCTCGCGGCGAATTTTCGCAGTGCGCGTCCGCGGAAAACAACACTGCCGTCGGTCGAGTGTCCGCGAACGTCGATTCGAAACGTCGGTCGTCGCAAGTGTCGGCGGCGGTGAAGTAAAGTGTACGTAGAAAATATTTTTTTATTTGTTTTTTGGTCGCGTGCAATTTCCATACCTCCCGAGTGCCCGTCGGGGCGGGGTGAGGAGGCTGAACGCATGATGGGAAATTCCATGAGCTATGGTAGGTGAGGTTATGGTACACAGCAGAGAGGCGCGTAATCGCGACTACTTTCCTCCCTAGAGCGGAAAGTTAAGCGGTACCCCCTCTGCTGACGCCGTCCCCTCGCCCCGCCGCTTACGTCATTCCCCACGCGTTCCGCCTCCTCACCCCGCCCCGACGGGCACTCGGTTGTGCTGGAATCATCATAGATATTCTACTCGCCTTAATAAATATTTCATGCTGGGCGTTAAATATTGAATCGTAGAAATAAATTGTACTGAGGAAGGCTAAAAAGTTAGCCGCACGTTTACTTATTATGGATTAAAGAAAATGTTTTTACTGATATTCACGCTCTATTAACCGCGTTGACTCCCATTAGCCCATTACTTGTTTGATTTTGAATTTATCGGGAGTCTTGAGATTGTTTTTATTTTTGTTTTAATTATTTAGTCTTACTTATGTACTTTGTAATTTCAGGTAATTCAGAACGAAAGGAAATTATTACAATACTTAGACAAAGAGGAAATTTCATGTACAACACTGATAGTAATTTGAATAAAGGAGATATGATTGTATGCCGTCGTCCGATGAAACAGTTAAAAAGAAAAGCTATCGATTTTATTCCATGTGCAAAATGCAAAGGATTTTTTTCGAAGAACAACATTAGACATCATTTTAAAGTATGTACGAATAAGAAAGAAAATCATCAAAGAAATGTAAAAGTACTAGGGCGTACTGTGGCTTGCCGCATACACCATACTGCAAGCTCATTATTAAGAAAAGTAGTATTCCCAGTCATGAGGGAGGACACTATAACACTGCTTATTAGATATGACGAGCTCTTAATTGCTTATGGCAATAAAATGTGCTTAAAGTATAATTTACAACACCAACACGATATGATTAGAGCACGACTAAGATTACTCGGACGATTTCTTGCCTCCTTAAAAGAAATCGATAATACTGTGACCGATTTTACATCAATATATGATCCAAAAAGATATGATAACTGTATCAAAGCAGTACATAGTCTTGCAGAGTTTGATGATATAAATTATACATATAAAACACCGTCTAACGCATCAGCTTTGGGAACGTTGTTAAAACAAGTTGGCCAAATATTAAGGAGTATGTGCATTAAAAAGGAAGACGTTGATAGACAGACAATGTTAGAAAATTTTATAAAATTATTTGAAGAAGATTATCCTATAAGTGTAAACAAAGCTGTTCATGAAACTCAAGGACATCGAAATAGACAAAAACGTATCGTTTTACCAACTATAAATTAAATGATATCAAAATATTAAACACTTATCTCAGAGATGAACGTATAAAAGCTTTTAACACATTAAAAACAGATGGCTTTTCTATTGATGCATGGCGCATCTTAGCTGAAACAACATTATTATCCACCATGTTATTTAACAGAAGGCGTGCTGGTGAATTAGAGCGTCTATTAATTGAAAACTTGGCGAATCCTGTTGCAATTTCAAAAGAAGAAGCACCTGAACTATACAAATCATTATGCAAATATGTACGAATAGTTATACGTGGAAAACTAGCAAGAACAGTTCCTGTTTTACTACATGAAAACATATTACAATGTATGCAAATGATTATTAAATATCGTAAACAAGCCGGTGTTCGCGAACAAAATCCTTTCGTCTTTGGCATAAATACAATAGATAAGACCAGGCACAAATATCTAAGAGCATGTGTGTTAATGCGGAAATATTCTTCTGCCTCTGGAGCAAAACTACCATCTTCCTTACGAGGAACATTATTACGAAAGCACATAGCGACAGTGTGTATTACGCTCGATATATCTGAAAATCAAGTGAGTGATTTAGCTGACTTTATGGGTCACCATGAAAAAATATATAAATCACATTATAGGCAATCTGTAGCAACAAAAGATTTGGCTATATCGAAGTTACTTAAGTATGCTCAAGGAGAAGACACAACAGATGAAAGTGATGAAAAAAGTGAAAATAATGAATCAGACGAAGAAAATAGTACAGATTTAAACTCAAATACTCCAAAACAAAAGCAGCGACCTAAAAGATGTATTGGTAAAAGAAAAGATAAAGGACATACAACTACAACAAAATCAAAGAAAATGAAA
This sequence comes from Temnothorax unifasciatus, assembly GCA_030770225.1. Classification (NCBI taxonomy): domain Eukaryota; kingdom Metazoa; phylum Arthropoda; class Insecta; order Hymenoptera; family Formicidae; genus Temnothorax; species Temnothorax unifasciatus. The sequence continues at coordinate 51,201 of JASTWK010000904.1, read as the reverse complement.
CGTAAGTTAACATATAATCTTTTTATATAATATTTTTGTTAGCTATTGTTAGAATTAATATAAAAACTTCTTAAATTGACTTATTATATTAATTATTGTTTCAGTACAACACTCTAATTATAAAACAAAACCACATCACGAAAGTGAAATTGAATCAGATAATGAATGTAACGTGGATTCCAATGCAAACAAGAGAAAAAGTACGTATTTTTTTCTGTTTATTATATTCATGTGGAAGATAAAACTTGTTTTACTTGTATAATTATGTGATGTAAAATATGCAATTTTTAATAAAAATTAAAATATTCTTAAATTGAATTAAAATATAAAAAAATAATAAAAATTAAAAAAAATATTTTAATAAAAAGTTGTAAACTTTGAAAAAAAAGCAAAATGATAAATATTGTCTTGGATAATATCTCAAATAGACCTCCGAAAAAATCATGTAAATGATGTCTTAAATGTTGTAAATAGAAACTTTTAGTTTTTAAGGATATTTATAGCTAAAGCCTCGTCCAGACTGAAATATTTGTCGCCGTCGTCGCCGACAATGTATCCGGCAAAATTCAATTTTGAATCCAAGAAATTGTGGAATACATTTTTTGATAACATTTTGTCGGATACATTGTTGCACGCAATGTTGCAAATATTAAATGCAACTTAAAAATGTAGGTAACATTAATGACAATATTACTTACAAATTCATTCTTGAGGCGGTAAAGATCAAAGAAATGTTGGCAACGAATGCATGTGAAACTTTTATTGACATGGTCTGTAATCGCTACATTACGTTCAGTTGTTGAGTAATTAGTCTATACAGTTTTTTGTGAAGTTACTATTTTTATGGTAAAGTGGACACAAAATATTCTACTGTAAAACTTACAGAGCTTACAAAGACCTGTACTATAGAATTTTATACATCCTGACTATATTGATATTCTAAATTAATAAGTTGTAACCACTTGTCGTTTTAATATAAAGTACATATTATATCAATAACATTTAAAAAATGTGATAGCAAAAAGTAGTTGACACTGTTTTCAGTTACGTTGTCGAATATATTACGTTGGATACAAATTAAGTAATAAATTTTCATTACTTGATTTGTATTCGATGGTGAAATGGTAGTTACAAAAATTTTTTTACCTACATTTGTTTGCTACATTTTTGTTATTTACAATGTTTCTTGGTTTAGACAAAGATTAGATCAAACAATTTTTTAAATATTAATAAATAATTTTTAACTGTTAATTGTATTTTTTAAAAGTAATTTAAATTATCAGTTTATTAAGAGACTCATAAAGTAAAAGAAATTTTATAAAAAAAGTGTTCATTGTTGCTATATTAAAAACAATTTGATATTTACAAAGGTAAAGAAATTCTCTACTCTTAAAAAATCCGTATTAAATTAATAATCGAATTTATTGCCCCTTTTCCGTGACGTTAATTGGTATTCTCGTTGTGTATTATACTTCGTACTGCAAGAGTAAAGCGGGGAGCACACACTTCTGCACAACGCATAATGCGTAAGCATAAGAAAATTGATTGGTCCATATACATGTGCATAAGAAAATAGACCAATCAATTTTCTTATGCTTACGCATTATGCGTTGTGCAGAAGTGTGTGCTCCCCGCTTTATTAAAGCGGGGAACACACACTTCTGCATAATGGAACGCATAAGGAAATGAAACCAATCAAAGTCCTTCATTTCTATCCCCACGATGAAAATGAAGGACTCCGATTGGTTCATTTTCTCATGTATTATGCATTATGCGTTATGCAGAAATGTGTGCTCCCCGTTTAAGTATCAGCGCAGGGATCGTATTTTGACAGCTCACAAACATCAGGTTATCGTAATTAGGTGATTGATATTTATACTTGTTGTAAAAAGTAAAAAATAAAAGTAGCTAAATAATTAAGTAGCGCGCGTCTGTGATGTTTAGTCTGTAATATAATTTGGTCAATTATAATCTATAAAACTTAAAGTGGTAATAGGGGGGGTTTTTCCAATTAAAGTGATCTTCAGAGGTTAAAATCATAAATTGATATTTTATCGCACATATTTACTTTTTTTTATATTTTTATACATTGTCACATTTTTTTTATAAGCTTGTTTAGAAAACTTATTTAATTGCAGTATCTCCTTTAGTTATATCGAAGTTACGTAAATACACTCAAAAAGAAGACATACCAGATAAAAGCAATGAAAGTAATCAAAATAATGAAAGTAACAAATCGAGCGAAGAAGAAAACAGCAAAGATTCAAACTCGTATATTTGTAATACTAAGTCGAAGAAAATATCAAAAAGAAAGCAGCGATCACATGATGAAAGCAAAGATGAAAGACATTCAACTATAAAAAAGAAAGAAAAGAAAACGTAAGTTTATATCCTACAACGTTTTTATATGCATTATTATTTTTTATTAATTGTGTTTCAAATTAACATAAGAACTTTTGAAACTAAAATATTATATTTATTATTGTTTCAGTACATTACAAAACAATACCAAATCACGAAAATGAAAACGAAACAGACAATGAATGTAATATGGTTTCCAGTACAAAAAAGAGGAAAAGTATGCATATTTTATACATTTATTATTCATATACATATACAAAATACATTTTTTTAATTGTATTTAAAACTGTGACATAAACTATACTGTTTTAAAAAGAAATTAAAATATTTCAGTTATGGATAGGAATAAAAAAATAAATAATCTATATTGTAATAAAAGTTGTAAGGTTTGAAATAGAAAAATTAAATGGATAAAAAAAACTTCGGATTGAGCTCTAAAAAAATAACATAAATATTGTCTAAAAAAGAATAGAAATTTTTACATTCATTAAGTATTTTTAAAGCTAACACCAAACAATTTTTACAATATTATTACAAGTTAAATAATTTTTAAATATTAAATATATTTTTATTTTTAAAGAGCTATTTGAATTATCAGTTTATTGAATGATTTATAAAAGAGAACAATTTTAAAAAGCGTATATTTTTGTTTTACCCTTAAAAAAGCGCATATTTTTGCTATCATAAAACCGATTTGATAATATTTATCAAAGTCTGTAAACATTAGTTGATTACATTCTACAAAAATTTAAATATAATAATATGATAATAATATGATCTTAATGTAAACTGATATTTATCACACATCTGTATCTTTCTTACATATTTTATATATAGTCTGTTGTTTAAATAGATTTATATTCCATTCCACTCAAAGTTATTTTATCGTTTCTTTTCGAATATGTGACACTCTTTCTATAAGTTTATTATTTAAAAAAACTAAAGTAAAAACAATATTTTAATTATATTTCAGTTTCTCCTTTTGGAATTAAAAGAAGGACTATTCACGTTCCATGGACGAACGATGAATGTAGAGCGGTTTTATCTGCATTTCCTACCGCCATAGAATACTACCGACTACATAAAAAACTACCATCTTTAAGTAAGATCAATGAAGCAAAACTGAAATATCCAATATTAAAAAAACGTACATCTGAACAAATAAAAATTTGGATATTTAACCAGGCAAAAAAAAATAATAATATAATGTTAACTTTGTTAAAAAAGCACTTTGTTAAAAAAGATTCCCAAAACTTGTTTATAAATGTTGTTATTTTGGATCAAAATACTTTTCCCTTAAGAGGAAAAATGAATATAATAGGTATGTTCATTTTTCATCTTGAGAGAAAGTATTTTGATCTAAAATGACAAAATCTATAAACAAGTTTTGAGAATCTTTTTTAACAAAGTCGATAACTAAGCACAATTTTTCCCAGTATTCTATATTTTACATTATTCATTATTCTACATTTTAACTATATATTTTTGTTCATTATTCTATATTTTATGTTTAATTTCCTCAATGTACATGGAACAATAATTTGAAAAAAGTGATTTAAAAAATACGATTATGCCTTGTACAGTTGTCTAAAATAAACAAATCGAAATGCATTTTATTCCTTGGAAGTATAGCCGAAATAAACTTATCATTATGAACAAAGAATAAACACAAAGCCTCTTAATTAATAAATATAAGAAATAAATTTTCAAAATAGATAAGAGACTGTGATTTATTCCTTTGTTTATAATAATCATTTTAGTTCAAATAAAAATTACATTTCTACAAAATAAATTGCACTTTGATTTGTCCGTTTCAAATGACTATAGTTATTATTGACTAATTAGTAACTTATATTTTTTAAATAACTTCTTGCAATCTATTATTACATATATATTATAAAATATTGAGGAACTCAAATTGTAAACTTTATTCCAGTATAGTAGAAGTCTTTCAAAAAATTATATTATGTAACTTGTAGTTTTTAATTTTGCAGAAAGACTTCAAGAATTTTCATATATCTTTTTTGTTTTAAATAAGAATACGTGCGTCTTTAAGAGAAACAAATATAATAACTTTTATTTTATTAGCTTTTAATTTAGGAAAAACCTAATGGTTTCTTCTCAATAGACAGTAAAACTATTGCAAATAAAACTACTTTGAATAAAATTTCGGTACTTTCTTATATTTCGTGTGAACACCCAGTGTGATGGGGAAGTACCTTATCCAAAAGCGCTTGACTCTTCTTTGCAGTAGTATTACTTCTCGCTAATGTGATTTCTCACTGTCAATCAAAAAACAAAATATTTTCTTTTCGTTTTATATATACTTTATTACATTTGTTTTCAACCTTTAATCTTTTGGAGCAATATATATGTATATTCTATATGTATAACCTGTAGTTCATAAGCTTACAGTTGTTTATATTAGGTAGTTTTGACAAATATTATAGTGAACATTATAATAAAATAAACATTATAGACATTATAGTAAAATTTCGTATACAAAGTTTCTTTTCTTAACACATATTTTTAAAAGGAGCATGCCTTATTTGCATATATTTAAACTATTTCCGTTATTATGTCCGATATTCATTCATTCTAATATAAGATTATCTTAAATACAGTCTTAAGATGTTGTACACCAATCATAGAGCTGTATATTAGCATCTTAAGCCGTTATTTCAGATGATCTTGAAATAAGAACGGACTATGAATACCGGCCTATGAACATGCTACATATGTACATACAATAAATCACAGTATATACTGTGTACATACTTTGGATAAAATTATTAGGTACTTTTATATCCTGCGTTCGTTTTCTCCAGCTGGGACCAAAAATGGTATAGTGTACGTGGCGTAAACTATACCATTTTTGGTTCCAGCGGGAGAAAACAGAGAAAACGAACGCAGGGATAATCATTATGTGTACTGTACTGAATCTAATACTAGGAAAGACTTATATTATTTAAAAGTTACTACTACAAAGTTAATTTAGAGCAGGCCTGCCCAACTTCGGCTCCGCAAAATTATTTCAAAGAAAAACGATGACAATGACATTATTTTCAAAACTTTATTTTAATAAAATAATACTTTCTTTCAATATGAAACACTCCGCGAGAGGATGGAGAGGGGAAGTATCGCGGCTCCGGAGCTGAAGTTGGGCAAGCCTGATTCAAAGCCTAAAGCTAGTCTAGGTAACATTGCCTAGCTTGCTAGTATTTTAAAACACAATTTATTGAATCTTTAATTTAAATCGGGTAATTAATAATTTTGGTCAATAATACATCTATAAATACATATAGCTTTAGGAAATACAACAACGTAAGTTATGGTAATGAAATATCACTTTATGCATAGTATTATGTAGTCATAAAACAAAGTTCTCATAAAGTTTGCTACATCCTCTTTTTCTGTGTTATAATAATTATGGCATCCTTTCAGAAATCACATTTTCTCGCAGAATGTTTCTTTCGCCTGCATTCGAGATCAGATTATTCAAATCTCTCACAAGGTATAGATCGCCCTTACGTAGGACATAAATTGTCTCAACATTTTCGCACCGTGTTGCTTTTCAAAGAAGAACGATCACCAATTTTAAGATTCTCGCCATGTGTTGCTTTCAAAACGAGAGCAAAAAGAATCCTTAAGAATCTGGCGGCGCGTTGCTTGTAATAGAGAACAATCACCACCTTAAAGATTCTTTCGACGTCCTACTTTTGAATTAAAAGCGAACTCGACGTTAAGATTCTCGCGATATGTTGTTTTTGAGAACGAACAGCGCTTCTAAGCCTCTCACAGATTGTTTGCTTGATAAACGAAAGTGATAACCACTTCTAAGATTCTCAAGGCGTGTTGCTTTCAAAATTTGAGCTAATAGCGTCACTTAACCCTTGTGTTCACGATGCTAGAAATAGCTTCGAGATCTCGGACAGAGAAATAATTGACCAATTGCATTGCTCAGTTGGCCGAATTGTTCCAATGCGATTGATCAATTCTTTCTCTGTCCGAGATCTCAGAGCGATATCTAGCATCATGGACACTAGGCTCAAGATTCTCACGGCGTGTTGCTTTCGAAAAAAGAGCGACCATCATCTCCAAGATTCTCATAGTGTTTGCTTTCAAAACGGAAGCGAACACTATTTCGAAAATTCTCGTGTAGTGTTGCTTTCGAAACGAGAGCGAACAACGTCACTAAGAATCTTGCGGCGTGTTGCATTCAAAATGAGAGCGAACAGCTTCACTAAGAATCTTGCGGCGTGTTGCATTCGAAACGAGAGCGAACAGCGTCACTAAGAACCCTGCGGCGTGTTGCATTTGAAACGAAAATCGAATATATCGTCTGTTCTTTGTGGCGTGTTGTTTTTGAAATGAGAGCAAATAGCATTAATAAGAAATCTCGCGGCGTGTTGCTTATAAAATAAAAGCGAACATCTCTAAAACCTTATGTGTCTACCATGTTACTTGTTATATTTTAAATTAATTTCTAGTCTGGAAGTAAAGCAATCCTTCTTATGCCCGTTCTAGACCTGAGAATGATCCTACTTGTGGCTCATCCTCCTTTCTATAGTGTACGCGTACAGAGATATTCGCTTTCATTTCAAAAGCAACACGTCGCAAGAATCTGAAGCCTTGTGACTATGATGCTAGAAATCGTTTCGAGATCTCGTACAGAGAAGAAATTGATCAATCGCATTTGAACAATTCGGCCTATTGATCAATGCGATTGGTCACTTCTTTCTCCGTCCGAAAGCTCAAAGTGATTTATATTGTGGACACAAGGCCTTAGAAGATGTTTTCGCTAAGGACAGTTTTTGACGACAGTTTTTGCACCATGCAGTGTCATTGGGAGCTTTCCAGCAAGTTAACACAAGTGTCGTTCCGTCTTTGTTATTCATTGAATGCGAAGAAAGACAGAACGACACTTGTGCCGACTTGTGTCGCTTGCTGGAAAGCTCCCATAGTAGCCTCGATATAAATACATTCGAGTGTACTAGCCTCGAGGCTATAATGTGTAAACTTATTCACTTCTTTGTAATTTTTAAATAAATATAAATAATAAAAAAATGGCAGTTTTAACGATATTTCTTACCTATTGGCAGATTTTTATATACAGCGTGTATAAAAAATATATATAAAGGCAGTTTTGACGTCAGTTTATAAAAAAATTTATAAAGGCAGAGAGTGAGAGAGAGAGATTTGACTACTGTAAAGCAAACTTTGTAATGCCCGATCTAGATCTAAGGATGATCCTAATTGCGGCTTATCCTCCTTTCTATAGTGTACGTGACATAAAGTATACATAAAGTATAGATTTTTACCCGTCTACACTAGAGCCACAAGTAGGATCATCCTCGGGTCTAGAACGGGCATTACAAAGTTTGCGTTACAGTAATCAAATTTCTCTCTCTCTCTCTCTCTCTCTCTCTCTCTCTCTCTCTCTCTCTCTCTCTCTGCCTTTATAAATTTTTTATAAACTGATACGTCAAAACTACCTTTATATATATTTTTTATATACGCTGTGGTCGAATCTGCCAATAGGTAAGAGATGTCGTTAAAACTGCCATTTTTTTTATTATTTCTGTTTCATTTGTAAATTACAAATAAGTTTACGTATTATAGTCCCGATGCTAGTACACTCGAATGTATTTACATCGAGGCTATTATGACACTACATGGTACAAAAACTGTCGTCAAAACTGTCTTTAGCGAAAACATCTAAAGCCCTGTGTCCACGTAACTAGAAATCGCTCCGAGCTCTCGGACGGAGAAAGAAGTAGTCAATCGCATTGATCAATAGGCCGAATTGTTCAAATGCGATTGATCAATTCCCTCTCTATACGAGATCTCGGAACAATTTTTAACATCGTGGACACAAGGCTTTAGATTTACGATTAGTCTCACAACGTGTTGCTTTTAAAATGAAAGCGAACATCTCTAAAGCCTTGTGACTATGGTACTAGAAATCGCTTCGAGATCCCGAACGGAAGGAATTGATCAACCGCATTGGTCAATTAATCAAATTGTTCAAATGTGTTAATTATTCTTCCGTCCGAGATCTTGAAGCGATTTCTAGCATATTGCACACAAGACTTAAGATTCTCGCGGCGGCGTTGCATTTTGAACACAAGCAAAAAGCATCTCTAGGCCGGTATTCATAGTCGGATCTTATTTCAAGACCGTCTTAAGTAATGTCTTAAGATGCTTATACGGCTCTGTGATTGGTTCATTACATCTTAAGATCGTACTTAAGACGGTCTTAAATTTAAGACCCGACTATGAATACCGGCCTAAGATTCTCACTGTGTTTGCTTTCAAATCGAAAGCGAAGACCACCTCAAAAATTCTCGCGGAGTGTTGCTTTCGAAATGTGAAAGAGAACATCCCTAAAACCTTGTGTCTACGATGTTAGCAATAATTCCGATATTCCCAACGGAGAAAGAATTGACCAATCGCATTGGTCAATTGGCCGAATTGTTCAAATGTGATTTATTAGTTCTTTCTCCGTCTGAGATTTTGGAGCGATTTCCAGCATTGTGAGACAAGGCTTAAGAAACTCGTAACAAGAATTCTGAAAAATGTTATATTTTAAATTAATTTCTAGTCAGGAAGTAAAGCAATTCTTCTTAAACAAAGTTTGCGTTACAGTAGCCAAATATATATATGATACGTGACAAAGCTGTTTTTATATTTTTTTATACACTGTGATCGAAACTGCCAATAGATAAGAGATGTAGTTGAAACTGCCATTTTATAATTATTTCTATTTGACTTGAAAATTACAGAGAAGTAAATAAGTTTACGCATTGTAGCTTCGAGGCTAGTACACTTTAACGTATTTACATCGAGGCTACTATGACTGCGTGGTACACTGGTACAGAAACTGTCGTCAAAACTGTCCTTACCGAACACATTTTCTAAAGCCTTGTGCACGACACTAGAAATCGCTCCGAGATTCCGGAAGGAGAAAGAATTAATCAATTGCATTGGTCAATTAACCGAATTGTTCAAATGTGATTTGTTAATTCTTTCTCTCGAAACGATTTCTAGCATGCTGGACACGAGGTTTAAGAAACAACAAGAATTCTGAGAAATTTTATACTTTAAATTAATATCTAGTCAGAAAGTAAAGCAAAATGTAGTCGGCAAAACTCTCTCTCACTTTCTACCTTTATAAATTGTTGTTATACTTTGTGTCAAACTGCCTGTACATATATTTTTTATATACACTGCGGTCGAACCTGCCAATAGTTAAGAAATTTCGTGGAAACTGCCATTTTATGCTTATTTCCATTTTACTTAAAAATTACAAGGAATAAATAATATTATACATATTAGCCTCGAGGTCAGTACATCTGAATGTTCACATAATATGTATTAGTATTTTAAGTAAGAAAATTTGCCAAAACTGTCTTTCGACATATTCATGTATATTGTAGATTTTTAACTATTTTTATTTTTTAGTTTTTGCATTTAATTGTATGATTACTTGCATTACTAATTATGCCTCAAATTGTGTGATAAATGACAATTTGACGATATCTTTTATCTATTGGCAGTTTTGACATCAGTGTACATAAAATGGATATAGAGGCAGTTTTGACAACAAATGTAAAACATGTAAAGGAAGTTTTGACAACAGTCGTCAAAACTGCTTTTATACAGCTTTTTAATATGTATCTAGGTGTCAAAACTGTCTTTATATATATTTTTTATATACATTGTTGTCGAAACTGCCAATAGACAAAAGATGTCGTCGAAACTGCCACTTTGTACTTATTATTATTTTAACTGAAAACTACGAAGACGTATATAAAATGGCTTATGCATAGTAATCTGGAGGTGAGTACAGTTGGATGTATGCAGAGTACAGACATTGTCGTCAAAACTGCCTTCTGACATATATATATATATATATATATGGGGCATTCTACGTCAGAGGAAAACCCCCTCTGTCCAAAAATGGTTTTAACCGAAAAAGCTCTACTTTGGCTTAAAATGTAGGTTATTATGTCTACTTGTAAGTGCAAAGTGGCACCTTTTAAAATTGCAAATGGCGGATCCAATATGGCGGACAATTTAAAAAAAAATCAAAAAAAGTAACCAAATACGCTTGAAAATTTTTACTCGGGGGTTTTTTGGGTCGTTAAATACGAATTTGACATCAAATTTTCAAAATTCAAAATGGCAGATCCCAAATGGCGGACATATTCAAAATTTTTTAAACAACGGGCGGATTTGCTTGAAACTTGTTATTTGGAGGTTTTTGGGGTCACTAATTATAAATCCGAAGTCTGATTTTAAAAATTCAAAATGGCGGATCCAATATGGCGGGCGAATTTTTTTAAAAACGAACGAATTCGCTTGAAACTCGTTACTCGGAGGTTTTTGGAGTCGCTGATTATGAATCCGAAGTTGAATTTTAAACATTAAAAATGATGGATATAATATGGCGAGTGATTTGTTTAAAATAAATTATACATTGTAGACAAGTGTTGATCCTGCAGAAGCATTAGAATACTTTTTTATAAATAGTTTTTTATTACTGTTTGAGATAAAGCAGTGATGTTTTAATATCCCTGGTACAGCTGGAGCCTTGTCAAACGACCAGACTGACGAGGAATTGAAAAAGACGATCAACGTGATATCTTGCGTAGCGACGGTGGCGGATCGCATAATGAATAGATACTCGAGCTACACGAAGACTGCGAATCAGTGCCCGTTGCCGCAGATTCGCTGCAAATTGCAAAGCGACACAAAAAAGAAGAGACTACGGCCCCCTATCAGCTTCTGAATTGAATGAGGCCTTGCTTGGACTGATAAAGGTCGCACAATCTGAG
>JASTWK010000904.1:0-35000 GCA_030770225.1 Temnothorax unifasciatus | reverse complement strand
AAAAAAATTTTTTTTTTATTTCCCGAAGTTGGGACCACGCGGAATTCATTTTTCACATCGAAAACAACTTATCTGTAAAGTTTTAAGTCGATCGGGAGCAGGGGTCATTCGGAACTATATCCGCAAAAAGTATAAAAAATTATGCATACTCGTAATATATATACATCTTTATCATAAAATTGTCTTTAAAGCAGATATTAATTACCTTCCTGAGCTCAAAGAAGCTTGTGCCTCCGCAATACGCTTGTCACGCGTTATATTATGTCGGACGCGTACTCTCTTTACGCTACGTCCCTCCGCTAATCTCCCAATATTTATTTCTTGATCGAGAAGCAATTCGCCTAAATTATCTGTAAAAGATAAAAAGATTATATTGCAGACACACTTTTATACAATGTGCAAAAAATTTACATTTTACAAGCTTTTGCGATAGTAAGCAATACATACAAAGAAAATGCCAAATATTAGGATGTATTCCACCAAATCTATGAAAAAGTACGTAATGGAAACCTTCCACGACATTGTTTGTCCGTATAGGCGTACCAAAAACGGAAACTTTTTCTTTCAAAGGAAGCCACACACGCATTAAATAAACAGTAAACTGCAATACAGCAGGATACTCTGTCGATATCAGATCAGCCTCTTCTTGTATTATCTGCAATCCTTCCTCAAATGCATTGACCGGTGCCAATGGCAAGGCCATAGTAAAACCAAGAACCTTTCTAGGGGCTAGAGTTAGACCTAATGCTCTCCAACGTCTTAACACGGCCTGCATAAAATATAATATTGAATATAATATTAAATCATACTTAACAAGCAGATGAGTTACATAGCAATAAAAAATAGCTTTATAAAAATTACAAAAATATTTGTTTTTGTCGTTTGCATACGTACCTGATTAAAATGAAACCAACAACCAGTTATACGTGCTTCTGGAAAAATCTCTCTTGCAACTGTCATTGCCGCACGTTCATAATCACTCATGACTGACTTCACTCCTTGCAGTGCATTCGGATGGAGTTCCTTTGCCCCTCGCCAAATCGCATTATACACATCTATGGTGCGCTTCTCACACAATATAAAGAGGACCGGTATACCCTAATGGATAAAAGCAAAAAATATATATAGCATAAAAACGTCTTATCAACATTTGTAAGAAGATCAAAAGCTATTAAATGAATCTAACACACATGAACGCACGCACGCACACACACACACGCACGCACGCACACGCACGCACGCACGCACGCACAACATACCGTGTCCATATATCGTATATGAATGGTATATAATTGGGCAAAAGATGGCACTCTGGGAACGACCTGTTGAAAAGGATAAATTTCTTCAAGTAATGTATATAAGGATATTAAGGATACATATTTAGGACTAACTATTATTAATATAAGGATTGGTATATATTTTGATAACTTTTGCTCACAATCTTTGTTCTTACAGCTTTCATTTAAATCTCGAATGTTGCTTACCGAAAATGTACCGTCCATGAATATTTCTGTGGATGCTGCTAGCGCGTTTAGTAGGGTATTAGTTGTAAATAGCACTGCTCTATGGCCATTATCAGATAATACTGTGCCTTTATAAATGTGTTCGGTCGGCTGATAATTCGCTAATGCTACCTCAAGACCGGCAATAGTCTGTGGTGTCTCCGGTCTATGACGTATTTGTTCTCTGTACAGAAAACTTCTCATAGTACGGTAAGATAATTTTTTCGCAGATACTGGATTTCTGTAAGAAGCATTGTAAACAAAATTATCTAACAATAAGTTAAAAGGTTTGACATTTTTAATCTTGTAACGGCCTATCTTTTGGATCGAACGCGGACTAACTCGCCGGATCAGGAGTTCGAGAGATGGCCCAGAGACAGAAATCAGATTACAATGCACACTAGATGGTTTATTTAAACTGATACATACAGGTCTGAGAATTTACGACACGGTAACGGCACGCGGTATTTACAACGGAAGATAGTGCATGTGCACTCGGCGCGGTGTGACGGAACGCGATATTAACGGAGCGCGGTATTTACAACGGAGAATAGTGCATGTGCACTCGGAACGCGATATTAACGCAGCGCGGTATTTACAACGGAGAATAGTGCATGTGCACTCGGAACGCGATATTAACGGAGCGCGGTATTTACAACGGAAAGTAGTGCATGTGCACTCGGCGCGGTCTGACGGAACACGATATTAAGGATGCTGGGGCCCTGGGGCTAACGGTAGCGAGAGTACTCGTTGCGAGACCGAGCGTGCTCGACCCCGCGTAACCGTGCCTTCAGGGAGGCGGTGGTGGAAGACGACGACACCCGAGAGCCCTCGGTCGAGACTCAGAGCCCTGAACCTCGTTGGTGTGTCACCCTAGGAGTTGGCAGGTAGACTTCGTCGGGAAAAAGCGGAAAGCTCGGATGAAGACAAAGTCGCTCTTTTTCCGGAGCGCCGGCTTATATATCCCGGCGCGCCGGGCCCGGTGGGAGGGAGGCCGATCTTCGGGCGAGCCGCGTGGGGGTATGCTGACGCGCGCTCGCCTTCGGCGCGGATCGGCTCCCTCCGGCGCTTGTCGGCGCCGTGCGAAGAAGGCACCGGTGCTGCGGTTTCCCGCGCACACGGTGCTGTGGGTACGTTTAAAAAATGTGGGCGCACCGCGCCCTGTCCTCGCCCGACGGAGGATAGGTCGGGCGGCATCCGGCGGGTGGTAGCCGGGGACGATGCTTGACGATGGGGGTGCATCGTTATAATCTGATAATGTGAATATAATTAAAATTGCTTAATATTTGTGTTATGTATGTGGGTTGGGAAGGGTGTGTACATTCGACTCTCCCGGTTTAATACAAGTATATCCCGCTTGATTCAAACCGCTTACAAAATTAAGTCGATCCGCTCCGGTATCGCGTCCGCTCAGGACCAATCCTGAGCGGACACGATACCGGAGCGGATCGACTTAATTTTGTAAACGGTTTGAATCAAGTGGAATATACTTGTATTAAACCGGGAGAGTGTACACACCCTTCCCAGCCCACATACATAATACAAATATTGGCCATACCCGTTGGCCATACCCGCTCTGCGTGAGCGGAAGAGGACAGTGGTAAAAGCACGCATCGGTCACGTGGTTCACGTTTACCGAGCACGCGCATCTAAATACGTAATATAAATCTATCCATAACCATTTGTTTGTTTTCTTTTCAAATTATTTTATTTGATTGATTAATTAGAACGGAAAAGATAAAGATTTATTTACTTAGATTAATCAAACATTTTCTCAGTTTAAACAATTTGAAAGTTTCGTAGATTTTCAAAGGAATTGTCTTCTGTATTTACATTAGCATAATGTAAGGTAACGTCTATGCCGAAAGCGATTGCAAGTGCATTGTTGAAAATGTATAATATTTAGAAAAGCTATTATATAATTATTTAAAATTTTATATGTGCAGCTCCTATTATACGTATATTACGTGTCAATACAGATAACTAAAATAAATTTTTACAAAGCGCTTATTTATTCCCATTGGGAAATTAAAATCTATAATACACGTAATAAAACGTAAATTATATACAGATTTTATTTTCTCAATAGCCAATGGAAATAAACAAACTGTACGAGAACTGAGAATCAGATCTTTATTTTTGAATGAAATGAGGGAACAGTGCGACAAGATAATTCAGTAATTCGGTTCTTTATAATTATTAATAAATCTCAAACATAAGTTTAATAAACATATTGCGCTATAGCAGCAGCAAGAAATATCTCAAATGCATTAAATACATTTCCTAATCATAATAAAGAACATATAATAAATATGACTCAATATAAAATAGCAGTAAACATAAAATAGTTAAACCAATTTCAAAATATTATCGCTGTTTTAATTCAATGATGATTTAAGTAGAAGAAAATGCTGAGCTTTTATGTTAATTACATTCTAAGGAGTGAATACTGTTCTCTTCAGATTTATTTAATGTTAAATGGTTATTGAGAACTTGAATACTATACTCAAATTAAATATAAGAAGAAGCGTTAATAGTAATTAGAATCGATCGTGTAATTTAATCTACCAGATTGAATCATCATTGAGTCTTTATTTGCAGAACACAAACATAATTTGAAGCAGTATCAAATGATATAAAACTAGACATGCACATATATCAAATAATATCTCAAGCAAATCACGCAAAATAAGAAATAATATCTTGACTCGAGTAATACGAATATACCGAAACGATCGCAATTACAATCCAAAGGAAACGTTAATAGTATTTTGAAAGAATAAAACGCAAGAAAAATCGATATTCTACTAAGAATGAGACGTAAACATTAATAATATCATTGCACGAATGAACGCAACCGCACGCAATATTTTCTTGTATAATATGAAGCAAACGTGAATGCTTTCTGACTCGAATAAATGTGTCTGTTAAATTTACTATAAATCTTTTACAGATTACTCGGTACTCTTTGTTACGAAAAGATGTTACAATATTAGAATGATTCAAAGACTCACAAAGTAAGGAAAATAGTATACTCTCGCTATATTCGAATAGTTCGCCGTCATTAATTATATCTCCTCACTGGTCTTCATTAACGTGAATCGAAAGGGAAGGATATTTTTTCATCCTTTAGAGTAATGCGCATTACTAGCAATATTTAACTCATGCACCGTAGTGCCTCGTCGAGACGTCTCTGAGAATCACTGTAATCAGAGATTGATTACAGTACTCGGATATTGCAAGAAAGAAGTGCCGGTAAAGGCATAGGTACCTTACCTCAGAAATGTCCTAAAGACCAACATGTTTCGCAGGAAACATTGAGAGAATCCCCTTTGTATTCTAGAAGGATCTCTATAAATGGCCGCTCTCGTACGTACCAGACACGTGGCATAATTTTACAAACCACAATATTGAACGGATTGTTCTTCTTCGAGGGTGTCTCATATACCAGAGACGAATTGCCTTGCACAGGCAAATGCTCGGAATAACGAGCCTCGTGTTGACCGAAGTATCTGCGTTCTTCTCGAATCTTCTCGAATGGCGTATCTACGCCTCGCAACGTGCTCACTAGTTGAGCGACCGATTGAAAGTGACGACGCGCTCGTCGCCAGCCGGATGTTACAATACGAAAGCGCCACTCAACGACGCGCACGCGCAGCGTGGTAACGGTCGAAAGCATATTGGTATCGCTACTAAGGCGCCAGTGTGTTTACGGGAGGTCGATAAAGCAGTTCACGTACTCATTGATTTTTACTCTTCAGCACCACCGTGCTGTTTTACCTTCGAAAGCTCTGTCCATCCTTTTGAGATTTATGAAAGGACTAGAATTATACAATAATAGCAGTAAAGTACAGCAGTAGCAATTAATACGACAGGAGCAATTAATACGACAGAAGTTATAAATCACGACATAGAACATGCTAACACATATTCTAAACACAAACGCAGGCAAAAAATCTGTACCAAACAAATAAAATATACATAGAAAAACAATTGAGAACGCGTCGTATTCTCACATAACGACTTTGTTTATCTAGACTTATCTTAACCCTTGTTTGTCACACTGGGATCAAATCAACCCCACGACCATATATTCTCTTAATTTTAAGTACAGAAACCTATGGGGAGCGGGTCTATAGCGACATCTGTCACAAAAATAATAAATTTTTTTGTAAAAACAACCATTTTTTTATTTGTTGGGGGCTATTTTAATTTTTTTATCATACATAATTTTAATTTTTGGCTATATAACCTACATAACTTTTAAAAGTAAGTTTTTAAGAAGTTCTAAAAAAATTGGCAAGTTAAAATATTGAATAGCTTATTTGTTATAACAATTTTTGTCGCTGGGGTAGATTCCACCCCAATGTGGCAAGTACGTGACGTCTACAGAAGTGTGACAAGTAAGGGTTAAGATCGCTTTCTTCGTGTCTTTAAAACTTTCAGATTTCAAACTTCAGACGATAACTGTATAACTGTCTCTCGTACAATATTGTAATTAAATAATGTAGAATAGAAATTTTGTAACATCAAAAGCAAGTAATTGAATTACTTTTTGCATAAATCTTACCGTTAACAACTATTTTTACATGTACACATTTATCTTGTATAAATTAAAAATATTTTAATACTTTGACTTACCGTCGTGTTGTGTTTCCGGGAATCAATAGAAAGAATTTTAATCCAGGCGTTTATTTGATTGCGGGAGATACAGATTGTAATCGTCGTGTAATGCGACTATCGTACAGAGACCCTCCAGACGCTCGCATGCACGCTTGCATGCCGCTCGCTCCCCAGTGCTACCAACGCGCGGCGGACGCAGCGCCGCGAGCACTCTGAGTTACGCGCTCGATCTGAATCGCATATCCTATATTTCCTCCCTTCTTTCACGATCGCGGTTCGTCCCTGGTATGAACCTCTGAGGGGGGTGCCTTGTACGAGTCGATTTCCGAAGTAAAATGTTTTGCCCCCGAGGTGGACTTGCTGGAAGAGTTGATGACTCCGATGAGATCGAAATGTATGATGCTTCTGAAGCGTTACTTAATGAATCATCGGTACTGGGTGCTGGGCTCGCTGTCCTTTCTTCTTGAGGATCTTCGTAGAAGTGAATTCTTCGAGACCGATTATAGTTGGTATCCGATGTCCTAGTCTGTTGTTGGTTTTCTTTTGTCCACCGTGTCCTTATTTGGTCAATATGTCGTTTGTACCGCTTACCGTTGTAGTCTATCTCATAATGTAAGTCTCCTAGACGTGTAACTACGGTACCCGGTATCCATTTATCCATGCGAGGATTATTCGATAGGAAATAAACCTTCTGAGTGGGTCGGAATTCACGAAACGTTGAATTCGCATTCACCACGCTCTGTTGCTTCTGTGTGATCTTTACGCTAATTGGATCTGGTTTAACTAGGTCCAATCTGGATCGTATCGACCTTCCTAAGAATAACTGAGCTGGGGACTGACCCGTCGTCGCATGTGGTGCCTTCCGGTATTGGCATAGAAATTCATTCAAGTTGTGTTGAAGGGATCCTGGCGTCGTTGCCATAGTCTTCAACGTGTTTTTCACGGTTTGAACGTAGCGTTCCGCTTGACCGTTGTAGATGGGTGATACGGTGCTATTAATTTCTGAAACTTTACACCGTTTTTTTTTTGAAGGAATGATTTGAACTCTGCTGCGACAAACTGAGGTCCGTTGTCCGAAACGATAGTGACCGGAACTCCGTATGTAGCAAATAGTTCTTCCAAGATAGTGATTGTAGATGATGCCGTCGTAGAGCTTGTCGCTTTCACCTCCAGCCATTTACTATATGCATCGACAATTATGAGTAGCATCTTCCCTGCCACTGGTCCCGCGTAGTCGATGTGTATACGTTCCCACGGACCTTTTGGGTACTCCCAGTGGTGATGCCTGTATTTTGGAGGTTCATGCGCGTTCTTTGAGCAGTCTGCACAAGTTTTAGCTGCCTTTTCGATAGCAGAATCAATGCCAGGCCAGAAAACGAATGATCTTGCTAGGCCTTTCATTTTGACGATTCCGATGTGTGCTGTATGTAGTTCGCTCAGTATGGCTTCTCTAAAGACCGGTGGTATCACAACCCGATGTTCGAAGACTAAACAGTTGCTCCCCAATCTATAGTTGGCTTCCGGTGCTTTGTATCCATGCCGAGATAATTCTTGACCTGATTCTAAATGTTGAAGTATTTGTCCCAAGTGAAGATCCTTCCGAGTTTCACGTGCAATGTTCTCGGCTTTGATTGGAAGCTGTCTTATCTGGTGTAGGACGAATTGATCGAATCCATCGTGCTCTGCCTCTTCCTTTTCTTTGAGCGACATTTGATGTGTAGTAAGCGTAGATGCAGGTATCGGTACTCTTGAACAATAGTCCGCGTTGGTATTTTCTCCTGTTGGTTTGAACACGACATCAAAATCAAAGTCTGCTAAGTAATCGGCGTAATTGGCCATTCGGCTAATACAGAGGGTGGGCAAAAATTTCTCTGGGTGTAAAATCTGCGTTAATGGCTTGTGATCCGTTATGATTGTAAAGTGTCGGGCGTACAGGTAGTGAAAGAATTTCTGAACGGCCCATACTATTGCTAATGGTTCTTTGTCTATCTGCGGGTAGCGTTGCTCTGTAGCACTCATTGTACGGCTCGCATATGCGATTGGTCGTTCCTGTCCGTTATTCAGTTTATGTGATAGGACGGCTCCCAGTCCTGTCTTGCTGGCGTCTGTTGCAATTAACAGCGGGCGTTCCGGATCGTATGGCATTAGCACTTGGGGCGAAGTTAGGATGTCCTTGATCTCTTTGAAAGCTTTTTCTGCCGCCGTCGTCCATCTGAACGGTTTAGTGCGTAGCATGTCCCTGAGAGGTCGATCCTTCGTGGATAAATCTGGGATGAAGGAGCTACCACCGAACTACCACAAACCACTGAAGCAGCAAGGTCCGAAAGAACTAGGCGACAATTATTCGTGCTACGGCTGTAGCGGTGGACATACGAGAAATCACTGTCGCTTTCGCGATGCAATTTGCAATTCATGCGGTAAAAAGGGACATATTGCGAAAGTGTGTAAGTCGAAAGAATCGCGTACGGATACACGAGCAGTCGCAGCTATACAACCGACGGAAAACATCGATACGATTCAATGTTTAAACAAAGTTAACGCGGTAAATTCGACCGATAAGCATATGATCGATGTTACTATAGATGGTAAAATGTTGCAAATAAAGGTAGACACAGGCGCACCATGCGGCATTGTAAATGTGAATACATTGCGTAAAATTAAACCGGATTTCGCTTTAGAAAATTCGGATAGACAGTTTGTCAGCTACACCGGTCATCGGATTCCGTGTATAGGGCGTATTCTAGTTAAAGTTACTATCGGTAATACTACTCGAAAACTTAATTTGTTCGTAGTCAGAGGACACTTCGATGCACTATTCGGAAGGGAGTGGATCTCACATTTCGTACACGAAATCAACTTCGTTAACCTCTTTTCAGCGGGGAAAACGAATACAATACATACAATCAGTACAGCCACTCCGCAGTTAACCCAGGAACAGACCGTGCGACTAAATCAATTGTTAGATAAGTACAAAGATGTCTTTAATTCAAAAGCAGGTACACTTAGTGGTCCGCCTATTTCCTTACATAAAAAACCGGGTACAACGCCAGTATTTGCGAAAGCTAGGGAAGTACCATTAGCACTGCGAGAAGCGTATGCGAAAGAAATAGATGCGAAAATACAGTCAGGTTTTTACAAAAGGGTAGACTATTCAGAATGGGCTTCGACAACTCATGTAGTAGTTAAAAAGAACGGTAAACTGCGCATTGCAGGTAACTATAAACCAACGGTGAACTCCCGTTTAGTTGTAGACGAACATCCAATTCCAAAAAAGGAACATTTGTTTAGCCAATTAGAAAGTGCGAAAATTTTCTGCCATCTGCATGCTTCAGATGCTTACTCCCACCTGGTTCTTGACGAGGAATCCAGCCATATGCTCACACTCAATACGCCAACGCACGGACTAATTCGTCCAACTCGAGCGGTCTACGGAACAGCCAGCATTCCTGCGATCTGGCAACAAAGAATGGAAGAATTAAGAAAAGGCCTACGAAACACTAAAAATTTCTACGACGACTTCTACATTTATGCAAAGGACTTTGAGTCACTCTTACAAATTCTGGACGAAACGCTACAAAGATTCCAAGAACATGGCCTGCATCTCAACCGCGAGAAATGTGTATTCGCTACATCATCTATTGAATTTCTGGGACATAAAATCGATTCTCAAGGTATCTACAAATCCGACAAACATATTCAAGCAATTAAGAATGTACCGAAACCGAGCACGCCGGAAGAATTACAATTATTTCTAGGGAAAGCAACCTACTATAGCTCCTTCATCCCAGATTTATCCACGAAAGATCAATCACTCAAGGACATGCTACGCACTAAACCGTTCAGATGGACGACGGCGGCAGAAAAAGCTTTCAAAGAGATCAAGGACATCCTAACTTCGCCCCAAGTGCTAATGCCATACGATCCGGAACGCCCGCTGTTAATTGCAACAGACGCCAGCAAGACAGGACTGGGAGCCGTCCTATCACATAAACTGAATAACGGACAGGAACGACCAATCGCATATGCGAGCCGTACAATGAGTGCTGCAGAGCAACGCTACCCGCAGATAGACAAAGAAGCATTAGCAATAGTATGGGCCGTTCAGAAATTCTTTCACTACCTGTACGCCCGACACTTTACAATCATAACGGATCACAAGCCATTAACGCAGATTTTACACCCAGAGAAATCCTTGCCCACCCTCTGTATTAGCCGAATGGCCAATTACGCCGATTACTTAGCACACTTTGATTTTGATGTCGTGTTCAAACCAACAGGAGAAAATACCAACGCGGACTATTGTTCAAGAGTACCGATACCTGCATCTACGCTTACTACACATCAAATGTCGCTCAAAGAAAGGGAAGAGGCAAAGTACGATGAATTCGATCTATTCGTCCTACACCAGATAAGACAGCTTCCAATTAAAGCCGAGAACATTGCACGTGAAACTCGAAAGGATCCTCACTTGGGACAAATACTTCAACATTTAGAATCAGGTCAAGAATTATCTCGGCATGGATACAAAGCACCGGAAGCCAACTATAGATTGGGGAGCAACTGTTTAGGTTTCGAACATCGGGTTGTGATACCACCGGTCTTTAGAGAAGCCATACTGAGCGAACTACATACAGCACACATCGGAATCGTCAAAATGAAAGGCCTAGCAAGATCATTTGTTTTCTGGCCTGGCATTGATTCTGCTATCGAAAAGGCAGCTAAAACTTGTGCAGACTGCTCAAAGAACGCGCATGAACCTCCAAAATACAGGCATCACCACTGGGAGTACCCAAAAGGTCCGTGGGAACGTATACACATCGACTACGCGGGACCAGTGGCAGGGAAGATGCTACTCATAATTGTCGATGCATATAGTAAATGGCTGGAGGTGAAAGCGACAAGCTCTACGACGGCATCATCTACAATCACTATCTTGGAAGAACTATTTGCTACATACGGAGTTCCGGTCACTATCGTTTCGGACAACGGACCTCAGTTTGTCGCAGCAGAGTTCAAATCATTCCTTCAAAAAAAAACGGTGTAAAGTTTCAGAATTTAATAGCACCGTATCACCCATCTACAAACGGTCAAGCGGAACGCTACGTTCAAACCGTGAAAAACACGTTGAAGACTATGGCAACGACGCCAGGATCCCTTCAACACAACTTGAATGAATTTCTATGCCAATACCGGAAGGCACCACATGCGACGACGGGTCAGTCCCCAGCTCAGTTATTCTTAGGAAGGTCGATACGATCCAGATTGGACCTGGTTAAACCAGATCCAATTAGCGTAAAGATCACACAGAAGCAACAGAGCGTGGTGAATGCGAATTCAACGTTTCATGAATTCCGACCCACTCAGAAGGTTTATTTCCTATCGAATAATCCTCGCATGGATAAATGGATACCGGGTACCGTAGTTACACGTCTAGGAGACTTACATTATGAGATAGACTACAACGGTAAGCGGTACAAACGACATATTGACCAAATAAGGACACGGTGGACAAAAGAAAACCAACAACAGACTAGGACATCGGATACCAACTATAATCGGTCTCGAAGAATTCACTTCTACGAAGATCCTCAAGAGGAAAGGACAGCGAGCCCAGCACCCAGTACCGATGATTCATTAAGTAACGCTTCAGAAGCATCATACATTTCGATCTCATCGGAGTCATCAACTCCTCCAGCAAGTCCACCTCGGGGGCAAAACATTTTACTTCGGAAATCGACTCGTACAAGGCACCCCCCTCAGAGGTTCATACCAGGGACGAACCGCGATCGTGAAAGAAGGGAGGAAATATAGGATATGCGATTCAGATCGAGCGCGTAACTCAGAGTGCTCGCGGCGCTGCGTCCGCCGCGCGTTGGTAGCACTGGGGAGCGAGCGGCATGCGAGCGTGCATGCGAGCGTCTGGAGGGTCTCTGTACGATAGTCGCATTACACGACGATTACAATGTATCTCCCGCAATCGAATAAACGCCTGGATTAAAATTCTTTCTATTGATTCCCGGAAACACAACAGTCGGCATACCATATCGAATATAGCTTTTGGTTTCATGATTGTTTCTCGACAAACTTGCAGCATTTCCTGCTTCATTTCAACCTCTTGTAACGTTGTCTCGATCGGTGGATGATTGTGCGATGTTTTTAAAGTGTACGTCTCGTCCTGATTTCGTTTCAATATCCCGTAGCAATCTAGACTTCGCCGCGATGAACATCGATAGATGCCACTGCATCGTTTATCTCTATGATAAACATGTCCATCGTATACGAATATGGACGTACCATTATGTTTACCCGGTACTTCCTCCATTGTAGCACGTGCACTATTTTGTTATAGGAAATAACGAGCTAAAATAAGCTATATCGATATATACTTATAATCACTATAATGTATACACGTTACGAGAAAAAATTTTTCTCTGCCGTTAATAAATGAAACGAAACTATCCACAATTAAAAGAAGAAATATATATCTTACAATAAGCCTTTCGTTCAACCTTCGTTATATCTCTGCGAACATTCGTGAAGACGACGTATGCGGAAGTGCCGAATCGCGAGTACTTATCGCCTTGGTATAATAGTTTTGCTAGAAAGCATAACGAGAGTCGTAATGTGATCAGACATCTATTGGCTACCGTTTCAATTGTTTCAGTGCGCGCTGAGCACGCGACTATAAACCCTAAAGGCCGGTATTCATAGTCGGTTCTTATATTTAAGACCATCTTAAGTACAATTTTAAGATGTCATTAACCAATCACAGAGCCGTATTAGCATCTTAAGATATTACTTATCTGAAGATCTGATTATGAATACCGGCCTATGAATACCGGCCCTATTGTAGATGGGCATTAAAACTTCGTCCGTTTGCATGCTTTTATGCTGTGTGTGTGTGTGCGCGCGCGCGCGCGCGCGTGTGCGCGTGTGTGCGCGTGTGCGTGCGCGTGCGTGCGCGTGTGCGTGTGTGTGCGTGTGCGTGCGTGCGCGCGCGCGCGTGTGTGTGTGTGTGTGTGCGTGTGTACGCGCGCGCGCGCACACACACAAACACACACACACACACAGATATATATTTTGAAATTGTGCTTTGTGTGTGTTTTTTTAGTACGTGTAATAATATATTGCATTACCGTAACTTTTTTATATGTATATATTTTTTATTACTGCAGGCTTTCGCTGAGAGAATTTTTGCAAA
This sequence comes from Temnothorax unifasciatus, assembly GCA_030770225.1. NCBI lineage: Eukaryota > Metazoa > Arthropoda > Insecta > Hymenoptera > Formicidae > Temnothorax > Temnothorax unifasciatus. The sequence continues at coordinate 21,674 of JASTWK010000904.1, read as the reverse complement.
CACTTAGCAACGTATCGAAAATGCCCGAGGAAAACTTTGGTTTGTCTTATATGCTATATACCTAATATGTGCTACGCAACATACATTTTGTAGAAAAGGGAAAAAAATATATTTTTATTGCAGATTTGCAAGCCGATACTCTGGACAGTCTAGACGACACCCTAGGATATCAAGAAACAATAGATAGCAATCTGTTAGACGCGTATACAGGTATTGCATATAATATTTTAAAATTACCATTTTTATCTATCAATCTTCCTCCTAAAGTGCAGTTTACACTTTCGTTCTATTTCTGACATATTATAAAGGCAATTATATTCCATCGTTGTTTTCGGATTATTTTATACAATATGGAATGGTGTACCTACAGGATGTTGATATAGAAAGTATTTTAAGAGTTTGTTATATTTACATGCACTTTTATGATAGGAAAAAGAACAAATTTTTTTATATTTATATTTGTATGTGAAAGAAGGAAAGGAACTTTTCTTTACTTCCTTTACTTTTTATTCATATTTTAGTTTTATAAATTTCTGTAAATACTTATATTATTATGTATTATTCGTTATTTATAGTGCAGGAACCTGTCGCCATGTCACGTGCCGTTATTGAAGATCAAGGGGCAGTAATAGATCCGATAATTACCAACATTGCATCGAATAAATATGATGGATTATCACGAGGTACGTTTAAAAGATTTCACGTCGTCATTTGGTTATAGATAAATAATTCTTGCAAAGTCTATCCAAGTCAATGTTTTAATTTCATTTTAACCAAAATTTGAGATGTTTAAAAAAGGAAGTTTCGGTAAATTCTCTAAATATAGTCGGAAATTATTACTTTTTAATTATATAAATTAAGCATGTTGAATATCAGGTACATTACTGAGATAATTTTTGATTAATATTTTATTGAGAGTGCCTAAAAGTTTTTCAATATCATTAATTAATCACGTAGAAAAAAATTACATATAGGAAATGACATAGGTACGCACATTCGCATATTTGTTAATAGTATTATGTAAAATTGAAATTTTACATACAAGACTTATATATTGTGATAAAGATCTTTTATCTGTACTAAGAACGAAATCTCAATGATTCAAATGCGCAATTTACTGTGTCGATAATAATTTTATTAGAAAAAATAGTCTTACAGTAAATTCTATGATGTTGTTTTTGATACTTAAGTGTTGGTCTACAACCTTTTACAACCTTTTAAAGGATATTTAAGCTCTAAGCCGTAAGAAATTGACCAATCTTAATTGAGTATTCTCCTCGCATTCCATTGTGATTGGTCAATTTCTTACGGCTTAGAGCTTAAATATCTTTTAAAGCAAGGTTGTAGACCAGCACTAATCTGTCTGTATATACGATTAATTATTGATTTTATAGAATGATACATATATATATTTTAAATCCTAATTAAATATGTTCCATATCGCGTATATCGATAATATGATTTATATACAAGAGCATATAAAATTTGTAATATTAAAAACATATTTTTGCAAAGCCCTGCATGTGCGTATAATCTATTTTAATTTTATTTATTTCTTATTGAGTTCTTTCTTTCTTATTAATGTGTATATCATCTAATGTCTCAGTTTTTATTAATCTTTTTGTTCAATTTCGGCAGCACCGATTTTATCGACGAATCGGAGCCGAATTCAGAACCACTATTGATGGACCATATAAGAACGAACGAGGACTTACCTCAACGTAGTCGCGGGAGACTACGTCTTCGCAGACGCGGTTGCAATCTGCAGAGAGGTAGGATAATTTGTATCTTTATATACTTATAGTATAAACACAGCCACACACAGACAAAATTATTAGGCCCCCTTTTTCTTCTGAATATCTTGGAACTGAATAAGAGTAAACTTTTTATTGTTTTCATCTTTATTGATCTCATGAATAGTTCAAACAATTAAGGTACAGTTTATTATCTTTTTATGGAAACGACAATAGTATTCAGAAAACTGTTCACCTTGTATTTTGACTTTGATTAATACAGACGCAATTATTTCCATTTTACAAGCAATTGCTAGACTTTTTTTGTCTGTAGGCAGTGAACAGACAAAAAGTCTAGCAATTGTTTGTGAAATGGAAATAATTGCGTCTGTATGAATCAAAGTCGAAATACGAAGTAAACAGTTTTCTGAGTAATATTGCTGTTTCCCTAAAATGTAATATGTATAATAGACTTTATACCTCAACTGTTTGAACAATTCACGAGATTAATAAGGATGAAAACGACACGTAAACAAAAAACTTATTCGTTCCAAGATATTCAGAAGAAACAAAGGGTGTGCCTAATAATTTTGTCTCTATGCCTGCATATACATCTTATAAATGTATGTATATGTATAGATATCGTATGATATATATACAGGATTTCTATAAAGTCTATTGCCATCCCTATATTTCGGAATGGAACCCTCTATATTGTAGTATATCATTTGAAAGGGCATAAGAAAAGAAAATTTTTGGCGCAAACCAGAGATCGATACAATTATCCGTTCGGGAATTTTTAAGATCTCCTGGGATTCTCCCTTGGGAGGACAACCTCTCCATCTTCCTTAAAAGAGTAGCCCCTCAAAATGATCGAACACGTATTTCGCGGTTTTTTATAATGTTGAGCCGTTTCCAAAATATAGGGGTGGCAACAGATTTTATAGAAATAACCCTGTATATCAATATTTTAAAACATATAAAAAAAGATCTTTTATTTTCTACTAATCTTTTCTATTTAATTAATGTAAAGCAGCGATTATTGCCGAATCAGAGTCGGATTCAGAACCATTACTGGAGAATATTATAACGAACGACTTACCTCCACGTAGTCGCGGGAGACCTCGCAGACGCGGTCGCAATCTGCAGACATGTAAGATATAATTTGTATCTTGTAGATAACTATAAATATGAGGGTGTTTAGTTAGAAAATTTGGGGGAATATTCCTTGGTTTATTTTTAGGAAGAGAGGTTCTTCTAAACATATGCCCTAAAATCTACGTTGTTTTCAAACGTGGCGTTATAGCTTCTTTCTTTTATGTTGATATCAAAGAAATCTGTCGCGAGTGAGTTGTCGCTTTATTTTAAAAGCTTCAATGAAGAAATCAGGGGGTATAGAAATAGGTGTCAATCATTAGGGGCAAGATCGTGCGCGGGTCTGTGTCAAGGAGAATGATGGAAGAATCCCAGTGCAAACTATTTACAGTTGATTAACAAATTTTGGTTCGGAACTCTTTAACCATTTTCCCTACAATCCGGATTTCGCCTACAATAATTGTCACTCTATTTCAATATTTTTTAAACAGTAGCTGTTTTGTCAACGTTCAATTTATCGGCGGCAAAATTGTTTGACACAGCCAAACAAGCTGGTACTTATAATGCATTAAGTATATTTGCGATGAAATTGTGAGTTCGTTTCGTGCTGAGATTGAGCGGATGTCAGATGAGATGCAAGGGCTAGCGGGGAGAGTCGCGGAGATTGAGAACACGTTATCATCCGCCTCCTCTTCCATCGATCAGGAGGAATTAATGGAGGAGTTTTCCGAGAGGGAGAGAAGATCTTCGAACTTAATTTTTTATAATCTTGATAAGTTAAATTCTCCATCTCCTGGGACCGATGGCGTTTCGAGTGATTTGTTCTTGGCTGAGGAAATAATTCGTAAGATACGGCCCCAAAACCCTCCTCATATCAAGATTCGGAGACTCGGCGCTTTTAAACAGGGTCATGCAAGGCCTTTGCGAGTCTCACTGCCATCCAAATCTGACGCCATCGACATACTGAGGAGGAAGAAGAGTTACTCCGGGCCAGTTGCTATCAAACAGGATTTAACCAAGAAGCAGCGTGATCATTTCGTTTGTGTTCAGAAGCGGTTTGAATCGCTTAAAGACACTGGTGTTACCGATATGACTTTAAGATTTATTAACGGTGTGCCGAAAATTATAAAAGCTCCCACTAATATGCACCAAAAAAACGCGACTATCACCCTTTAGCGTATTATCAGAATGTGAGGGGTTTAAGGACGAAATTGGCTGATCTGCGGTGTTCGATCAATTCTTCCGTGCTAAAATTTGACTTTATTATTTTTACAGAAACGTGGCTTAATTCTGGTATATCTGATGCTGAGCTGGGCCTAAGTAATTTTAAAATTTTCCGTTGTGACAGAGATGAACATACTAGCATCTACTCGAGGGGCGGCGGTGTTTTAATTGCTGTCCGTAATTGCTTTTCCAGCCGTTGTATTAAAATATCTCCTTCTAACATTGAACATCTCTTTGTTGAAGTAAGGATCGGTTGTCGCGTATTTATTATTGTCGCTGTATATATTCCGCCTAATTCTTCGCCCGATGTTTATGAATCTCACTGTCGTTCCGTGCTGGATGTTTGTTTTTCTTGTCCTAATGCTATTATTTTTGGAGACTTCAACCTGCCAAATATTATCTGGCATCAAAACAATTCATCTCTGAATTATATTGCCAGGGGCGGCTCACAATTAAGACAAGCTGATATCGTCAATAAATACTTTAGTCTTTGCAATTTTCGGCAATTTAATTCTATTAGTAATGCACTGGGGAACGAGCTTGACCTTATTTTTTCCTCTCTAGATAGTATTCACGTATATGCTTCCCTCGAGCCTCTCCTTCCTTGCGATGCACATCATCCTGCTCTCGAATTTGCCTTGCCACTTCCCATTGCTGCTCGACCTTCAAGGAATTCATTCTGCAGACCGTGTTTTAAGCGCGCAGATTTTTCAGCAATTGATGACTATTTAGGTCAGATTGACTGGGACTCTGCCTTTGCTAATATTCCGGTGAATGAGGCCACTGAGCTTCTTTACTTTTACTTGAATTTTGCGATCAATGCTTATGTCCCTCTTATGTGATTTTCGAATCTACTTATCCAGCATGGTTCACTAAAGAATTAATTTCTCTAATCAGGGCCAAGAAGGCGGCTCATTTAAAATATAAATGCACTCACTTATTCTCTGATTATTTATCTTTCTCACACCTTAGAGCTAGATGTAAATCTCTGTCGGCCGTTTGCTGGTCTGATTTTATTGACAGATCTGAACATGCGCTATCGAATAATACGAATCTTTTCTGGGGCTTTATCAGAAACATCAGATCTTCCGAACCTTGCGCCTCTCAGATTTTGCATAATGACCATTTACTGGAGGATGATGAATCTATTGCGAACTGCTTTGCTGATTATTTTGAATCTGTTTATACTGACAGCGATGTAATCGACGAATACCCTGATTACAATTTTAACTCAAATCACCCCTTAGATCTTTTATCCCTGGACATATCAATCTCGGATGTGTATAATGAAATTTGTGAGCTTCCATTGAGCTGTTCCGCGGGGATGGATGGTATTCCACCAGTATTACTAAAATCATGTATCTTTATCGCTTCAAGATTTCTGTGGATAATCTTTAATAAATCATTGAAGGATGGTACCTTTCCGTCTCTTTGGAAGCAATGTCTCGTCTCTCCGATTTTTAAAGGTGGTGACCGTCAATCGGTTACTAACTATCGTCCCATTTGTAAACAAAGTATTATGCCGAAAATTTTTGAAGGCATCGTTGCTCGAAAACTTGGTTCCCTATGTAAAAATATTATTATAAAAGAACAGCATGGATTTGTACCGGGACGCTCGACGACGACAAATCTTGTTAACTATTATGATTTTTTAACTTCTGCTGTTGAGAGTGGATCTCAGTGGAGAGAGTGGTTGACTCAGTTTATACCGATTTTAGAAAAGCCTTTAACTCAGTTAATCATACAATTTTAATATGTAAACTTCGATCTCTAGGGTTCGGAGGTTCTCTTTTGCGTTGGATATCCTGCTTCCTGTCAAACAGGTCTCAAGTCATAAAATTTAAAAATAGTTTCTCTAGAAGTATAAATGTTTTGTCTGGAGTGCCGCAGGGCTCACATCTTGGACCTCTTTTATTTGTTTTATTTATTAATGACATAGCTGCTTTTATTAAATTTTGCTTCTTTTTATTGTATGTTGATGACCTTAAATTATACCGTCGGATTAATGGACCGGCTGATGCACTTTTATTACAACATGACTTATTTGAACTTGAGGCCTGGTGTAGGAGGAACTGTCTTCGGCTTAATGTCTCTAAATGTTTTGTCATTCATTTTACTCATAGTCGTAACTCATATTTATATAATTATACTCTTGATGGTTTACCTCTCTCAGCAGTGCGCAAAGCTCGAGATCTCGGGGTCTTATTCAGTGCGGACTTATCATTTAAAACACATATTCAATCAATGGTTTCATCTGCTTATAGAACGCTTGGATTCATCCTCCGATGGGGTAGATTTTTTAAGAATATATCCACGTTAAAATTATTATATTGTACGTTAGTTCGCCCCAAGTTGGAGTACTGTTCCATAGTATGGTCTCCGTATTTTAAATGCCATCAGTTACTGATTGAACGTGTGCAGCACAAATTTCTGCGTATGGCTGCTTATCGGCTAGGTAATCCCATGTCAATTACTTGCCATGACTACCGCACTATACTTGATAGATTAAATCTGCTACCGTTAGAAAGTAGGAGACTAACCTATGACCTTACATTTATTTTTAAGCTTCTCAATCACTCTACAGATTGTCCGGATTTGTTGGAACGTATCTGTTTTAACATCCCGACTAGAGAATTAAGACAGTACTCCATCTTCCACATCGGATATCACCGTACTTTGTATAGCGCTAACTCTTGTGTAAATAGACTGATAATATCTGCGAATAATTTCTCCAATAAGGTTGACTTTTTTGGTGGCTCTGTATCTACTTTTAAGCATAAACTTTCTCGTCTACTATTGTAATCTAATGCTCTCCATCTTATGTTGTAAAATTTTAATTTTATTTTATTGTTCTTGTTTTTGTACGCTAAAGGGTTTATTACCCGTTAATAAAGTTTATTTATTTATTTATTTATTTATTTATATCGAGATCAACGACGATTACGTAGAAAAATTAAATAAAGCATTTTTAAGCGTGTATTAAAGCATTTTTAGTTTGAAATAAAAGATTTTTAACTGCTGTTCCTTTTTATGGCCGATTGAAACTTATTTTCTAAACGCTCATCGTCGCGCGCGCGCGCTACACACACACACACACACAATCAGAGGTATTACTTACTATGTATGGGACTATATATGGGTTTTATACATTAATGTGTATTCGTGTTGTTTTGATAGCTTCATCAGAATGTCTATACATACTTACAGATGACGAACTTTACAAATAGAAGTAGGAGTCGTGGCAGACCTCCTAACCGTCGTTGCGGACATCGCGGTAGATTCACGAGACCGCTACCACAGATTGATGAAACCGCAGGTAAAATATATGTCATTTTTCAATACTAATACATTTGTGTTATATTTATTCATTATATATTTTAGCAACTTGAATATTATATGTACGTAATTTCTCTTTCGGGATTTTATCACATCATAAAGAATTTTAATTGAATGGTTTTTTGAAATATAAACGATAAATCTTTAAAAAATAATTTAAAAAATGTAACGCGAACTGATCATTACGGCTTATTAACTTATCAGCTAATATAAATTGTCTGAGCAATTAACAATATAGTCAGCATGAAGACATATTGATTTTACGAATATTAGGGGAAAGTTCGGTAGTATCGATCAGCGAACAGTATCGGTCACTTATTGTTAGATGTTGTAGCGTTTTTATAGGTATTATAGAAACGCTGCAACATTTAAGTGACCGCGATACTGCTCGTTGACCGATGCTACCGGACTTTCTCTTATTTGATTAATAAAACAGCATAATTGATTGACTTTTAATGGTGGAGATTGTTCTTTTTTTAAACGTAACATGACATCTGGAATAAAAACATTCTTTTATTGAACATTATATTTTACAGATCTGGAAAATATTTTTCATACACCTACTGACGACGATATTGGCGCTATTAGCCTAAGCGATAGCGATAGCGAACAGACCGTTCGATCTTTTTCTCCTGTGACAGATACAATTGCATCAAGTTCGCGCACTAGTGGTACGTACCGCAAATTCTTAAACGCCACTGCTAAAACAATACATATTTATTTTATGTATAGTAGTCATTAATGTATTTGCATGATTGCTACATTGACTTATATAGATAAACCGGTCCTTGCCGTAAGAGGCATAGTGGCAACTTATCCGGAGCAGACACAGCCTTTCTAGGTGCTTTTTGGTAGATCCGTTTCTTTCTTCTGAGCGTCATCACAAAAAAAGACAAATCTACCAGAAAGCATATAGAAAGGCTATGTATGCACCGTGTATGTTGCCACTATGCCTTTTATGGCAAGGGCCGGTTATTTATATAAGTCTTCGGATTGCCAGGAACAATTGGAAGATCAGAAATGTATTTGCGTCATAACAACTTAAATGTGAAATGATGCGTAAACATAGGCGCGCGCGCGCGCGCGCGTGTGTGTGTGTGTGTGTGTGTGTGTGTGTGTGTGTGTGTGTGTGAGAGAAGAGTGAAAAGAGAGAGAGACTAATATACTAAAGCACGTTTAATTTGTCATAACAGATTTTAGCTATTATAGTTTCTTTTTATGACCGATCAAAACTTACTTCCTAAACGCGCATGCACGCACACACACACACACACACACACATACACAGAAGTATTACTTACGATTATATATGAGTTTTATACATTAATGTGTATTCATGTTGTTTTGATAGTTTCATCAGAAAGTCTACACACACTTACGGATGACGGACTTTCCTTTACAATTAGAAGTAGAAGGGGTCGTGGCAGGCCTTCTAATCGTCGCGGACGACGCGGTAGATTCGCGAGGCTACCACGGATTGAAGAAACAACAGGTAAAACATGTGTTATTTTTCACTACTAAAATTTGTGTTATATTTATTCATTGCAAAATTAAAACTGGTAATTAATTTGCCGTAATAATATTGATACATATATATTAAATATATAAATTTATATATTCTCCCAACTTGAATGTTATACATGTAATGTACGTATGTTATTTTTTTCGGGATTTTATCACATTATAGAGAATTTTAATTAAGTTAATTTTAAAAATATAAACGATTAATCCAAGTAATAATAAAAATGTAACGCAAACGGATCATTGCGGATATTAACTTATCGACTAATGTATGAATTGTCTAAACTCTGAGCAATTAACAAAATATAGCCTGCATAAGGATATAATTGATTTTATGCATATTAATTGATTAATATGACAGTATTAATCGACTTTTAGTGGTGGCAATTGTTTTGTCTGTTTTTAATATAATGTGACATCTGGAATAAAACAATGGGCGCGCAGAACAAACCCGCAGTAGCAAAGCTGCATTCGGAAACGTCACCCGGGTACACACGGGTGTGCTCCCTTCTCCTTCTAACTCGCTGAGATAGAAAGAGAAGGGAGTATACTCGTGTGCACTCGGGTGACGTTTCCGAACGCAGCCTAATTGAATGTGATCGGTTTTTACTTTAAAATCAACAATCGTTATAAAATGGTAGGTTGACAACTCAGCAGTTGTTCTGCCAAACGCGCGACCATTCTTTTATTATAGATTGTATTCATTAATGCAGATATTATGTTGATAAATATTGTCATTATTCCAGTACATACAAGCACTGAACAAGAAAATGAACAAGAAGAAACGGAAGTGGTTTATACGAGTGAATCCGACCAGAATGAGACGCATGATGAAGGTTGGTATATACATTCTATACGTATTTCTATTCGCGCGATTAATATCTATATATATAAGTCACGTCCGTCTGTCTGTCTGTCTGTATGTACGCGAACTACTCATTCGTTAGTGGACCAAATTTTTACCAAAAGTATATGAAATAGGGGTAGAATTTCCCGGGGATGAAAATGTCGTGGTTAATTTTTCGTTACCGATCTTTTTGGAAACCGGTTCTGAAATTTTTTCAAATTTTACGAGAATTAATTGACCAAATCTCAAAGAATTGTATATGAAGTAAGGGTAAGTGTCATAAAGTGTATTGTTTTTTGTTACCGATTTTCTGGAAACCGGTTTTTCTAATTTTTCTAATTTTTCGGGAAATAATTGACCGAATCTCATTCGTTAGTGGATCGAATTTTTACCAAAAATCTATATATATAAGTCACGTCGTCTGTCTGTCTGTCTGTATGTATGTACGTGAACTACTCATTCGTTAGTGGACCAAATTTTTACCAAAAGTATATGAAATAGGGGTAGAATTTCCCGGGGATGAAAATGTCGTGGTTAATTTTTCGTTACCGATCTTTTTGGAAACCGGTTCCGAAATTTTTTGAAATTTTACGAGAATTTTTCGGGAATTAATTTACCGAATCTTAAGGAATTGTATATGAAACAGGGGTAGAATTTCCCGGGGAGTATCATAATGTGCATAGTTTTTTGCTACCGATTTTCTGGAAACCGGTTTTTTTAATTTTTCCGATTTTTCCGGAAATAATTGACCGAATTTCAAAGAATTGTATATGAAACAGGGGTAGAATTTTCCGAGGAGTGTTATAAAGTGTATAATTTTTTGTTACCCATTTTCTGAAAACCGGTTTTTCTAATTCTTCCAATTTTTCGGGAATTAATTGACCGAATCGCAAAGAATTGTATATGAAGTAGGGGTAGAGGGATCTCCACATGGACCGTGAATCATATGTTTTAAAACTTTTTCATTAAGTTTTGGATATCTTTCTTCGTTAGGGATTTCAGCCCATACCATCATGTCAATGACTTCTTGAAGTCGTAGCTTATCTTCATCACTTAACATTGCAAGTAAATGCAAATGTGGAAGCCCTCTTTTTTGAAACTCAATCACGCCTGCATAAGCTATAATATTTCCAAAAATTTTATTTTGGATTAAATTCTTTAAAACTTTTTTGACATCCAAGTTAAATGTTTTAGCGACTAAATCACGTCGAAACTCTATTAGACATCCATCAAGGTTATTCTTAATTTCTGGACATTGAGGATTGCAAAATGCAAATTTTTCGGGGATCAAAATGTCGCGGCTTTTTTTTTGTTTTATAGAATGTAAAGGTGATTTGAATGATGATTGATTAAGGAATTTTTATTGATAAAAAAATTTCAAAAGTATATATATTGTATTAAGAATAAAGCATGTGTGTATGCGCGCGTGCATATAAATTTAATGGAAGAAGATCGAGGCAAAATAAAATAAAAAATTTATGTTGTCATAAGTATAGTATACCTCTCTAAATTCCTCTCTAAAATTATTAATTTTGAAATTTACTGCATTAATATATAAAATAAGAGCAACCACTTTTTATAGACAAATTGAAAAATATTTAGGAAGTAATTAAAATTCGAAATAACACGCACATTTCTGCCGTAAAACGTTGGATTAAATTTGGTCGTGAAATTATTTCAAATAATGATTTCAAATGTGTTTGACTTTAATTACTGTGTATTTAAAGCAATAATTATTCAAATATTAGACTGATGCATATCGCGACGTAAGCAAAATAAATTTGTGCATTACTTTAGACGAAACAAAGACAGTTTCCTATTCGAGTGTCATTTGCTATGACAATCAATAAATCACAAGGACAAAGTTTAGAAAAAGTTGGGATTTATTTGCCACATCCTGTATTTGCTCATGGTCAACTTTATGTGGCATTTTCTGGAGCAACCAGAAAGGAAAGTGTAAAAATTAAGATTGATAAATTAAGCAATCAAGGACATCTAATAGAAGGAAGTAAAAAATGTTTTACAAAAAATGTAATATACAGAGAAATTTTATAAATTGAAAAATTATAAAATTGTATAAATAAATAATATAATAATTAAAATGTTAATAAAATATATATTTAAAAATTTTTAAATAAATTACATAAAAAATTATAAATATTAAAATTGTAAAAGTAATTTTACAAATAATAATTAATTTTTAGTATGAGTGTAAGTGTGCAATACGAGGTACGTTTTGAAATGTCAAAAAAGTAAATTGCGATCGATTCTCTTGAAATTGGTACCAAAATTTTTATTTATAGTGGTACAGCTATTTTTATTTATAGTGGAATAGGCTTACTGGGGAAACCACTAAAAAAAACGCATTTACAATAGTACCTCAAGGATGATGCGGAAATCTATTGGCGTTAAATGTAAATATACGCTAGCACCTATTTGCGTGTTTTATTACATATGTCCTCCGGGGCTAAGCCTTTATAGATCTATAGTTTCTTAGCTTTGAGGTCCACGCGCTAGCTTTGAGGCCCGCGCGAAGCGCGGGCAGAAACGCTAGTATATGAATACTTTAATATCCCCATTATATCTTACAAAAGAAGCGAGGATTAAATACGACAGTCATGTAAAATGTAAATTAATATTTGCATCGTATGTACCGACTAACATAAATTGAATAATTCTTAATGAGATGATTTCATTAATAATTGAAATATTAAACTCATCGTCAGCATATTAAAAATCGCAGCGCTGAAAACTTCATACAATTTTATATGTCTCAATAGATAAATAACTTTCATTTTCTCTCTCTCTCTCTCTCTCTCTCTCTCTCTCTTAATTTTATTTGCTCCCTCTCTTTCTCTCTCTCTCTCTCTCTCTCTCTTTTTCTTTCATCAAATATTTCTAATTAAATAAGAATAGAATTGTTCAGAATGAAATAAATATAATTTATTAAATACAAAATAGTAGAATTTATATAGTAGAATTTATAACATTAATAATAAAAATATTAATATGTGTAATATTTATAATATTATAACATAACAAATTATTATATGTTTATATAATTAATAATTATTAATTATAATTGTTTTATTTCCGCGGCCACGTTTGTATCTACGGCCACGTTCCTGTCCGCGTCCACGTCCTCGGCCTCTTCCTCCTCTGGCCCATCGAGGAGGTTTATTTATTGCTGTAAAAAAATATAAAATTATATATTTACTTATGGTACTACTATTTATTTTTATTTAGTATTATTTATTATTTTATACTTACGATGCAATGTATTATTTTCAATTTCTGGTGGTACTGGTGGAATCTCAGCAGCCATCACTGCAGGCTGTAGATTGTTAGCAGCCACCACTGCAGGTTGCAAATTGTTAGCAGTCACCACAGCCTGCCGTGGTGGTTGCTTGGCTAAAGCAGCGGCCAGTTGCTGCTGCAACTCCTGCAACTTCCTCTTTAGATGAAGATTTTCAGTGTTAAGGTTTTCCGCAATGTTATTCTAAAAAAAGATATATAAATATTAATTAATTAATAACCGCAATGTTATTCTAAAAAAAGATATATAAATATCTTTTTTATCTATCAATCTCTAATCAATCTCTCTCTCTCTCTCTCTCTCTCATTTTCTCTCTTTTGACGTAGAACTACGTCTTTCTCCGCGGTATGGGGGGTATCCACGGATGTAACGATGTAACGAAAATATGTCACACTTTGAACGTTTAGATCTTCGCAACTAATAATCGTAGAGTAATCATTGACATCTCATTTTAAAGCTTAAGAAGTCCCATTTATGATAAATCCAGCCCGAACTCTCTATTTCTTTCCGTTCAGATATAGTAGCGTTAGAAAGTTTAGCTAAATTTCTTGTAGATGTAACGAAAATATGTCACACTTTGAACGTTTAGATCTTCGCAACTAATAATCGTAGAGTAATCATTGACATCTCATTTTAAAGCTTAAGAAGTCCCATTTATGAAAAATCCAGACCGAACTCTCTATTTCTTTCCGTTTCGTTATAGTAGAGTTTTAAAGTTTCGCAAAATTTCTTGTAGATGCAACGAAAACATGTCACACTTTGAACGTTTATATCTTCGAAACTAATAATCGTAGAGTAATCATTGACATCTCAATTTAAAGCTTAAGAAGACCCCTTTATGAAAAATCCAGACCGAACTCTCTATTTCTTTCCGTTTCGTTATAGTAGCGTTTTAAAGTTTCGCAAAATTTCTTGTAGATGCAACGAAAACATGTCACACTTTGAACGTTTATATCTTCGAAACTAATAATCGTAGAGTAATCATTGACATCTCAATTTAAAGCTTAAGAAGTCCCCTTTATGAAAAATCCAGACCGAATTCTCTATTTATTACCGTTTCGATATAGTAGAGTTTGAAAGTTTAACTAAATTTCTGTTAGTAAACGCTGCATTGAATTTTGCGATAGAACAGTACGTATAACTTAATTTTTTTAAGTAAGAAAATCCAAATAGAAATCAGCGATAAGACTGAAGAGGATCTACAAAATAATAAGCATGGTTTATAAGATAAAAAAATCTTTAATTTTGTGCATACATGTATCCACGCACTCACATCCCTATATATATGCACAACACACACACACATACACACACAGCAAACACACACACACGCGCGCGCGCGCGCTAACGCACGCGCGCATGCATACGCACACGCCCACGTACACGCACACGCACACGTACACGCACACGCACACGCACACGCACACGTACACGCACACGCATGGAATATTGCAATGAGTTCATATATCTTTAGTTCCCCTGTGAAATGTAAGTAAAATTAATATAGATGAAAAATAAAAAATATAACAATATTTAAAGTTTCGAAAAATCGTTTTTCAGATATTGATTGATGTGTCAACTGTGAGACGGCTATAACGAGAAAAGAACAAACGATCATACAATTCTTGCAAAAAAAAAACAAAGTGTACAGCGACTTTGGACAAAGATTAACATGCGAGTATTCTGTAAGCTTTATTATTCGAGTAGCGTGGGCATTCTAACTTAAATTATATGAATATCTTATGCTTTCTGACATAAAAGTAAATATAGAAAAATATTTATTGTTTTATTTCTTTAAAATAAATTAATGTTTGAAAAAATCAAACAGGCACAGTAACAACTGTGCCGCAAACACGTAGAACTACGTCTACTGCACAGTATGGGCACAGCAACAACTGTGCCGCAAGCAACAAGTAGAACTACGTCAACTGTCACTGATGATGATTGACGTGATCAAGGAAGGCCAAGGCCCATACCGGGCTATAGCGCCGAGTTCATCATCAGTGACAGTTGACGTAGTTCTACGTTGTTGCTTAAAAAATAAACAACAAACAAAAACAAAAACAAAAGCAACAACGTAGAAATACGTCAACTGTCACTGATGATGAACTCGGCGCTATAGCCCGGTGTGGGCCTTGGCCTTCCTTTTTTAATATCATTCTCTATCTTTTATTCTGTCATTTCTCTCTCTCTCTTTCTCTCTCTCATTCTCTTTCTATAAAATTCAAATTTACTTACATTATGCTCCTGTGAAGTGCATGCATTTTCGCTGTCTCTTTTGACCTCTGTAGGCATTTTAAATGATATCGTATACACTATTTACTATTATATTAGAAGAAATATGCAGGACAGCTCCAAAAACAATTGAAGATGTAGTACGCGTATAATATGAATATTGGGGATAAAAAGTTACCATGGTGATGGAACAAATGTATTTAAATATTTATTAAATGTAATAAATGTGTTTAAATATTTGTAATAGATATTTTTACATTAATAAATAAATTCTTATTACATTTTTCTTATATATAAAAAAATATTTTTTAGATATTTGAGAGATATATATAGATAAAAAATACATTATATAAAAAGGCTGCTGTGCGCTGATACAGAGCAGCTGTGCGCCTGTATAAAAAAGGGTGTTGTGCGCCTTTAAAAAACGGCTGCTGTGCGCCGACAAAGAGCTGCTGTGCGCCTGTAAAAAAACGGCTACTATCCGCCGATACAGAGCTGCTGTGCGCCTGTAAAAAAAACGGCTACTATCTGCCGATACAGAGCTGCTGTGCGCCTGTAAAAAAGGCTGCTGTGCGCCTGTAAAAAAACGGCTATTATCCGCCGATACAGAGCTGCTGTGCGCCTGTAAAAAAGGCTGCTATGCGCCTAAAGAATTAATAAAACAGAATAAGCAAGAGAAAGAAAAGATCTATTAAGAAAATCAATCTATTAATGTAAATAAGTAGTTCGCGGACAGACAGACTAACAAACGATACTTAGAAATATAGATTATATCTATAAATAATTATTTATTCTGATTGCTCTTTGAGCAATATTATTGTTTTAAAATAAAATAATTTCTTTTTAAATCTATATATAAAGAATAATTATTATATATTTGAAAACTATTATATTTGAAAAATAATTGTATTGTTATTTATTTACGTATTACTGTACTATATAACATTTCGTATAAATACTTATGTATACGGTACGACGTAAATAATTATGCCTCAAAAGAGAAAATACGGAAATTTGACTAAAGTGAATCGTGAAAGTAAGCGCTTACGACAAATGCGCAAAATTGAAAGTTCGGAGGAAAGGTCTCAACGACTCGAAGCTAATGCTCAAAGAAATTCTCAGCATAGGGGGAATGAAAATAACGACGCAAGGACTCAACGACTCGAAGCTGATGCTCAGAGACATGCTCAGCAGAGGGTCAATGAAAATGATGACGCAAGGACTCAACGACTCGAAGCTGATGCTCAGAGACATGCTCAGCAGAGGGTCAATGAAAATGATGACGCAAGGACTCAACGACTCGAAGCTGATGCTCAGAGACATGCTCAGCAGAGGGTCAATGAAAATGATGACGCAAGGACTCAACGACTCGAAGCTGATGCTCAGAGACATGCTCAGGGAAGGCACCAAGCTAGACAATTAAATCATCACATTGCGCTAATTTCCAAGGGACATGAAATAAATGTGTCAGTTTATACACTTGGCCAAATGAATGTAGAATGTCAATTTTGCAAATCGTTAAACTTTGCATGTGAAAAATCTAAAGATGGAAAATTTACATATTGTTGCCAAAAGGGCAAGCTTAAATTAAAACCAATAAATTGTCCTGATTTTATTAAAGAATTATACATGGGAAATAATTATGCATCAAAAAATTTCCTTAGTAATATTCGTTCATATAACAGTGCTTTAGCTATGGCTTCCATGGGTGCCCCGGGAAATAGAAATCCATTGAATGTTGTGAACAATGCTCCTTATTGTTTAAAAATTCATGGGCAATATCATCATTTGACCTCGACGGCAATGCGCCCAGCGGATGGGCAAGCTCCGCGATTTGCACAACTTTACTTTTTAGATACAGAAGAAGCTGTAAATCATAGAATGAATAACAAAGCTAATCAAGAATGTGATCCAGAAATAATGAAAGATTTGTTATGTTTTATGGTTCAATGTAATGAATTTGCAAAAACTTTCAAGATGATGCATCAAGTTGAAAAAGATCTGAATCCAATAGGCAATAAAACAATAAATTTAATGTTGTCATTTAGAAAAGATTCTCAACATGATCAAAGAAGATACAATGCTCCACAAGCTAATGAAATAGCTGTGGTCTTTCAGAATGTAGATGGTGAACCTCCATTTGAAAGAGACATTAGGATTTATAATAAAAATTCGAACGATGTACAACAAATATCAATTTTGGACAAAAGATGTGACCCAATGTGTTATCCATTGTTATATCCATATGGTAACGATGGATGGCATTCAGAACTTAAATCAGATAATTCTAAATATCCAGGATTTAAGATAAGTCAAATGGATTATTATGCTCATCTGCTGGCACCAAGAGTCGAATTTAGCCAATTTAAAAGGGCAGGAAAATTGAGATGTCAATTTATACTCGATGCATATATGAAAACTGAAGCCAACAGACTTAATTATATTAAATTGAATCAACCTCAATTAAGAGCTGAACTTTGTTCCGGATTAATGGATCATCTTGATAATCGAGCACAAAATGAAGGAATTACAGTTGGTATACCTGTAATATTACCATCTTCATTTATGGGCAGTCCAAGGAACATGCAAGAAAGATACCAAGATGCTATGTCTTTGGTCAGAAAGTTTGGTAAACCAGACATTTTTCTTACCATGACTTGCAATCCTCAATGTTCAGAAATTAAGAATAATCTTGATGGATGTCTAATAGAGTTTCGACCTGATTTAGTTGCTAAAACATTTAACTTGGATGTCAAAGAAGTTTTAAAGGATTTAATACAAAATAAAATTTTTGGAAATATTATAGCTTAAGCAGGCGTGATTGAGTTTCAAAAAAGAGGGCTTCCACATTTGCATTTACTTGCAATGTTAAGTGATGAAGATAAGCCACGACTTCAAGAAGTCATTGACATGATGGTATGGGCTGAAATCCCTGACGAAGAAAGATATCCAGAACTTAATGAAAAAGTTTTGAAACATATGATTCACGGTCCATGTGGAGATCCCTCAATGAGATATCCTTGCACTGGGGAAGATGGAAAATGTTTAAAAGGTTTTCCAAAAGAATTTCGTGAAGAAACTAATGCTAATGTGAATGGATATCCTATGTATCAACGAAGAAATTTTGAGAAAAAATACATCGTCAGAGGCAAAAAAATTGACAATCGATGGGTGGTCCCATATTCACCATATTTAATAATGAAATATAATCGACATATAAATTTGGAAATATGTTCATCAGTGAAGAGTGTAAAATATTTATACAAATATATTCATAAAGGATTTGACTGTGCTGCAATTGAAGTACAAGCACGAGATGGCACAAGATTCATTAGAATAGATGAAGTTAACTCATTCCTGAATGCAAGATATGTTAGTGCTCCAGAAGCAATGTGGAGACTGAACGGATATGATCTGTTCATGAAGTCTCACACAGTCATAAGACTGGCAGTTCATTTGCCTAATCGCCAAATGGTTTATTTTCGAGCGGGAAATGAAGAGCAAGCTGCTCAAAGAGAGCTTAATCGAGATACTACGCTGACTGCATGGTTAAAATTAAATCAATTTGATGAAAATGCAGTACAGTTTCTTTACACAGATATTCCTTATCATTATGTCTACGATAAAAAAGAAACTAAGTGGAAGCCACGCAAAAAAGGTGGTGACAAGATAATTTCAAGACTCTATACAGTAAGCATAAAAGATATTGAGAGATTTTATCTACGTCTTCTTCTATTACATGTGGCTGGAGCTAAATGTTTTAAAGATTTGAAAACTGTTAATGGAGTTGTTTATGAGACATTTAAGGATGCAGCAATTGCAAAAAATTTGGTGGAAACTGATGATCTTTGGATACATATATATATTGTATTATATTATATATATATATATATATATATATATATATATATATCATATATATATAAACTCGTCACAAAAATTAAAGGAACACTTAAATTTCTTAAAAACTAGGCAAAATTTGAGCAGCTGTATTTTCGTTAAAAATGAATAAAATTTAAGTTAAAAAAAGGGTTTTAAAGCTTGAAATCTCTACTTTCAGAAGATCACTATTTTTTTTTAGTTTCTGTGAGTTTGGTAATTTTTACATATAGAAAACCACGAGCTGGACAAAATGGGAAATTTTCTTCTCACTTTGTGGGCCTGTCACGTGCTCAAAAAAATCCTGCGAAATTTTTTGACTTCCCAATGTGAAAGCTCGAAGTTTTCCCTACAAAATCTTTTTTTAAAAATGTTTCTACGATTTTTTGTTACTGAGTTAACGCGGATTGAATAAAAATGAGCATTTTGACTTTGATTGCTCATAACTCCGTTAAAAATCATCGTACCGCAATTCGCAAAATGGATTCTTAAAGCTAAAACTTTGCTCTATTAAGTCGTATAATCGCCAATTTTTTCATAAAGATGTTTGGATACATTACAAGTGAGTAAAAATGTCGTAAAAATTTGCAATTTTTTACTTTCTTACTTAGATCCAAAAAACAATTGTGCAGAACAACAAAAATTTATTCTTTACGTTTTTTTGTACTTTTAAGTATCCTACATTTAAAAAAAATTTGCTGAATAGCTATGAGATTTTCTTCATGGTGGCCACTATGGTTTTACGGGGCAAAACGTACAAAAAATTGTGAAATTGCTTAATTTCAGTAAAAATCAAGAAAAAAAATTAAAAATAACGTCTGGCGGACGTTGAAAAACTGTTTTCAATTACGCTGACAATACATTGAAGATGAGTAAGTGTCAGCATAAGCTATAAAGACTTTATAAAAAATTAATGTTTTGTGTTTTAAAAATTTAAAAAAATACCGCCGGCATTAGCGTTATCCAAAGCATACGAGGAGGTTGCCCGGTCGGATTTACGCTGTTATGCGCGCGCGCGTGCGTATGTGTATGTGTGTCATTCAGCTGAGACCCCGCGACTCGTCGCTTTCGCAGTATTTATGACTCCAAACTCATTCATGACTGTGTATGCGTGCGCGCACACGCGCGTGTTTGTATGTATGTGTATGTATGTGTGTGTTCCGTATGCGTGTGTGCGTGCGTACATGCGTGCGTGTATGGGTGAGTGGATAGATGGTCGTAGGTGGTAAAATGAATTTTTTCAAATTTTGAAAACACAAAACATTAATTTTTATTTAAAAAAAGTCTAGCTTATACTGGTATAAATTTGAAAAAAATTATTTTACCACCTATGACCATCTATCCACTCACCCACACACGCACGCATGTACGCATGCATACATACACATACACGCATGCAAGCGCACGCACACACAGTCATAAATGAGTTTAGAGTCATAAAATACTGCGAAAGCGACGAGTCGCGGGGTCTCAGCTGAATGACACACATACACATACGCACGCAAACGCGCGCCATAACAAAGCGTAAATCCGACCGGACAACCTCCTCGTATGCTTTGGGTAACGCTAATGCCGGCGGTATTTTTTCAAATTTTTAAAACACAAAACATTAATTTTTATAAAAAAGTCTTTATAGCTTATGCTGACACTTACTCATCTTCAATGTATTTTCAGCGTAATTGAAAACAGTTTTTCAACGTCCGCCAGACGTTATTTTTAATTTTTTTCTTGATTTTACTGAAATTAAGCAATTTCACAATTTTTTTGTACGTTTTGCCCCGTAAAACCATAGTGGCCACCATGAAGAAAATCTCATAGCTATTCGGCAAATTTTTTTTAAATGTAGGATACTTAAAAGTACAAAAAAACGTAAAGAATAAATTTTTGTTGTTGTTCTGCACAATTGTTTTTTGGATCTAAATAAGAAAGTAAAAAATTGCAAATTTTTACGACATCTTTACTCACTTGTAATGTATCCAAACATCTTTATGAAAAAATTGGCAATTATACGACTTGATAGAGCAAAGTTTTAGCTTTAAGAATCCATTTTGCGAATTGCGGTACGATGATTTTTAACGGAGTTATGAGCAATCAAAGTCAAAATGCTCATTTTTTATTCAATCCGCGTTAACTCAGTAACAAAAAATCGTAGAAAACATTTTTAAAAAAAGATTTTGTAGGGAAAACTTCGAGCTTTCACATTGGGAAGTCAAAAAATTTCGCAGAATTTTTTTGAGCACGTGACAGGCCCACAAAGTGAGAAGAAAATTTCCTATTTTGTCTAGCTCGTGGTTTTCTATATGTAAAAATTACCAAACTCACAGAAACTAAAAAAAAAATAGTGATCTTCTGAAAGTAGAGATTTCAAGCTTTAAAACCCTTTTTTAAACTTAAATTTTGTTCATTTTTAACGAAGATACAGCTGCTCAAATTTTGCCTAGTTTTTAAGAAAATTTAAGTGTTCCTTTAATTTTTGTGACGAGTTTAA
>JASTWK010000903.1:0-66815 GCA_030770225.1 Temnothorax unifasciatus | reverse complement strand
GACAGCATCAATTTGTGAGGGATTTATGACAATTTAATATTATCAACACTTCGTTAGCAACAAGATACAATTAAAAAATTTCATAGGTTGATGACATATACACGATAACGAATGGAAATCATTATATATGTGTTGTTGCCGTCACGTTTGCATCATGATGCTCAAGATAAAACGATGAATTATGGCTGCGTTCAGCAGAATGCAACAGTTTTCAACCGTTTTATGATTCTCTGCTGAACGATTCTAAATGCACTCAAAGTCTCAACACGTTCATTCAGCGGTCGCCATAATTTTCAGCTAATTAAAAGTACGCTGAATATGGCTGCGTTCAGCAGAGCACAACAGTTTTCAACCGTTTTATGATTCTCTACTGAACGATTCTAAGCGCATTCAAAGTCTCAACAGTTCACTCAGCGGTCGCCATGATTTTCAGCAAACTAAAAGTACGCTGTATCTCAAACAAAACGTTATCAGTAAAATAACTGCTTCCAGTGTATTAACATCGCTGAGAATGTAAAAATATAAATATACATATAAAAATATTATTTATAACGCAATAGATACAGTGGAAACGCACAGAAAGTTACAAAATGGTATGTAAAAATATTAATATAAGAAAATAAAGAAATATATTATAATTATAATTTAGATAAATTTAGGTTAGCACGCATATAACATAGAATAATAAGTTAAATCGTTAAATGTACACAAAATATTGTTATACTTTGATGCATTATACTTATTAATTAAATGTAATGTACTAACTCAAATTATAATATTACTATAATAAAATATACATACCTAGCTTCTAATGATGTTTATGGCACATTTTGTAATATGTGATGCATTCCTACTATCTCTTGGTAATTTTCTTCAAAATAATTATTGAAAAAGTTTACATAAGTACATAAGTACATGATGTTTAATTAATAAGTATAATGCATCAAAGTATTTTACTTATTTTATATATATTTAGGGGGTCTATACACGTATATACGAGTTTGGCTCGCAAGTCCGGCTGGGCGAGCTTGATTCGCGAGCTGGACTCGAACGTTTTTTCACCACACACGAAAAGAAAATGTGCGAATTTGACTCATCTGACGCCCGGCTCGTGACATCCCATCTACGAACGAGTAGAAGCCGAGCCGAGCCGGACTTACGAGCTAAATTCGTACGTGTATAGACCCCCTTAACCTATTATTCTATGTTATATGCGTGCAAACCCGAATTTATCTAAATTATAATTCTATATTTCTTTATTTTCTTATATTAATATTTGTACACATACGTAGTCCATACATTTATACATCACGTAGTCCATACTATATGTCGATGACGTTTTGCTTGACAGCTTGACGTTTTGCGTACTTTTAATTCGCTGAAAATCATGGTGACTGTTCAATGAACGTGTTGAGACTTTACGTGCGTTTAGAATCGTTCAGCAGAGAGTCATAAAACAGTTGCAATGCTGTTGCGTTCTGCTGAACGCAGCCATATTCATTGCTGTCATGTTGCTGACATGTTGCAGACAACATAACGTACCAATATTGCGGACCGTTTGCTCTTGAAGTGCGCGTCAACTGATTGCATGTATAAGCAGTCATGTAGCTGTACTTGTAACGTGTTCTATTTTCATGTCAACAAATTTACAGCAAATATATGAAAACACATGCAATGCATTAGTTTGCTCAATATGCTATATCACGCTTGGCTATCTGGGACAAGTATGGTTACTTCTTTTTGGAAGGTTCTTTTGGAATGTCCATAGAGTAGACACACTATTAACTAGCACATGTTAAAAATAATGTTCAGTCACTTTACAAGTTGCTGCAGACTCTTCCGAAAGGGAAAGATAGAAAAGTTCCGTGTTCTGTGAAACGCAGACGAGCACTTTCGTTACATCTATTATCCCATTTATAAGTGAAAATTAATATGTATCGTGTACAATTGGTTTCTATCGTTGCGTAGAAAATAGAATGTCCACAAAGCTAAGAATGTTCAAACTGACAAATTTCGTCGAAGATTATGACGTATTTTTAAATTCGTTATCGATATCACACTTTGCAAAAAATGAAGATTTATTGTGTGCAAAAGTAACGCGTGTAACCAGGAGTTTAAAATTATTTTAAATATTATTTTCACGAGTACACAGAGTAAACAAATAAATATACACGATTTATTCTTGCTCTCTGTCAAGATAACTATTATGCTTGAGCGATTTATTGAATCATCCATATGTAACAAGTATTCAACAAAAAAATGTACAAGAACGAAGATAACATGTTGGAGAAGTTTGATTGTAATCAAAATTATGTATGTTAATACCTATTTTCAGCCTTTAAAAGGAATTGTGTCGATTATGGTTAAAAAATATTTATGATTAATATTGGGTCTATTGCATCAAAGCTGCGACTTATATATGTCATTAAAGATGTACCAAATATTTTTTAATTATATTATTGAACGTAAAGGTTTTTTAGTTTCGTTAAATACTAATTATGTCAAAGTTGATAAATTAAAAATAGCGGAATCGGTATAGTCAATGTCAAAATTAAAGTGCTCGAATTTTTTAAATAATTCACGTATAAAAGTTTTGCATACTCGTACAATTTATAAATTCAATTTGTCACTTTGACATCAGATTAGTAGGTATTCAGCGATCTGAAAAATCCTTAACCCTTAGCTGGCACACTTCATCAAAATCACATAGCTGGCCAACTGGGGTCGTTTCAGAGACCCCACCACTAAAATGGTTGCTGCGAGAAAGCTATTGATTTTTTTTACTTAAAAAAATTCCAAGATAGTCTTCGAATGTTGTTTTAACAAATGTCATAGGTTATTTTAATAAAATGTAATATTAAGTATGGAAAAAATTGGAGAACGTAAAAGAAAACGAAAAAATGACTGTTCTTACTCAAAAATTCATAACTCTTATATTTTAACTCTTCCATTTTTTAGTACCATTTTCGTACTATAGGGGGACTTAAATTAAAGCTGAACTAGGCTGGGGCGTTTAATACCCAACAGTGCCAGCTAAGTGTTAAGCTTGAATAATATAATTAAAAAATATTTAGTGCATATAATAAATTATTTTAGATGCTTAATGGGTTATATAGGTTGCAATTAGTGTTTGCCGTAAATAACTTCGAAATAATCTGAGATAAAGATAAGATAAAAATCCGTAAATTTATCTTAGATGAGATAATTTTATTTTTATAAAGATGATTTTATTTGTAATTAATCTAGATAAAAGATGAGATAATTACTGCGATTTATCTAGATAATTTTTTAGATAATTTTTGTGTTTATGAAACTATTCATAAACATTTATAAAAAGGATTACACAGATTATAAAAGATTATTTTAAAAAATTACAGATTATAAAAAATTATAAAAAAAAATTACACAGATTATTAAAACAGTACTCACAATTTTAAGTTTATATTTTCCAAAAATAAAAGTTTTTTGAATTTTTGTCTGATAAGCAGTTTTTTACGGGACACTTATTTGCTGTGCTAAACTAGAAAGGCGCTCTACTGGCACCGACGTTAGCAGGGATATGTTATATTTAAGAAAAATATTTTTAACTTTTGGATAATTTATAAGAGATTATTGAAGTTGCTTTGATTTAGATTCCAAATAAAAAATTGCTTTAATGTTACCATTAATAATTGTTTATTATTCTTTTTTGTTTCAATATTGCGGAAGAAATCTTTCTCTCCGCTACTACTAGAAGTTGATCTGTTTTCGAGTGTAATGACAATCTTGCAATCTTGCAGATTTTATTTCTTTATCTGGATCCTCTAGATAATTTTATCTAGATATCGGGAAACACTGGTTGCAATAGAGATCCTTATTAATATATTCCAATAGAGATTCTATATTAATCATATACTAAAAAAATTTTTTCTGCATTTTAGTAAATATTAGTTTGCATACAACTGTGACTCCATATACTAAAATGAAGAAAATTTGTCTTTATCAGTATAATTTATATATATGTGTTCACTGAGAAAAAAATATACTAATATAAAGAAAAATTTTCTATATTTTAGTAAATGGTGTCATAGTTGTGTGCCAACTAATATTTACTAAAATGCTGACAATTTTTTTCTCGGTGTAAATATTTTTTTAACCACAATCGACACAATAAATTCCTTTTAAGGGCTAAAAGTTCTAATAACGTACTTAATTTTTATTGCAAAAAATTTGTCCACACGTCACATATTGTAGCTATATGGGAGCTTTCTAGCAAGCGACACAAGTCGATACAAGTATCGTTATCTTTGTTACTCATTACCAAAAAAGAAAGATAGAATGATGCTTGCGTCGACTTGTGTCGCTTGCTGGAAAGCTCCCTATATTATGCCAAAATATTCTAAAATAGCCCTTTATTGCAAGTTTAAGCGCAAATTTCTCAAAATTGTAACGTAATAGAACAATTTGATAAACAGGGCTGTATTCGACACTAAAAAAACTACGACAAACAATCACCCTCGTTCTTGTGCTGAAAAATTTTTTTTTTTATTAAACAGTATAATATAAATACGCAATTTGCAGCGTATAAATCATGGATATGCATGACTTTGACGAATGAATTTGATATGTCCGCGAAAGGAAAAGTATGACCATATTTCAATATTGAGGTAGTATAACGTTGCTTTGGATTATAATAAACATATTTCTGATTATTTAAGAGTGCATTTGAAATTGATGATATGCTGAGAAAAGCGAACGAGAACATAATACATATACGGGGTGTATATATGAATTATACCTGTTACCTGGGGTATGTAGGGGATTCAAAGTAGATCAACTTTTAAATAAGGAACTCATGTCCGGAAACGCACCGTTTGCGAGCTGCAGACTGAAACTACTGGTATGTTCAGTAATAGGAATAATTTTCATAATAACTTTATTTGCTTACATTTTACATTACAAAAATGCTTAGCAATGTCAAAACAGATGGCTACAATAAATGCTCATAACGATCACCAACTTCGATGCAAGCAATGCACCTGCAAAGTATATTTTCGTACATTCTTTCAAAAATGTCTCATCAACCAAGTATTTGGGGACAGATGGATTATAGCCATTTGTTTTGACATTACTAAACATTTTTTTAATGTAATGTAAGCAAACAAAGTTATTATGAGAATTATTCCTATTACCAACAATTTCAGTCAGCAGCTCGTAATCGGTGCGTTTCCGGACATGAGTTTCTTATTAAAAATTGGTCTACTTTAAACTTTCTACATATCCTAGAAGTTTGTAACAAGTACTTATATACACCCTGTATAAATACTTACAGGTATAGTTTGCTTCTTTTGATGCAAGCTTTTGATCAACATTTTAAACAAAATGTTGGTGATACGCCTGCGGTTTGCCAGCAGATTCAAGCAGAATATTATGGTAGATACCAACTATATTAAGCTTTTGCCAATACTATCTGCTGACGTAATCTGACAGCAGATTGTCAGCAGAAATCAAACAGAATCCTTTCGTAAATTATAGTTATGAAATGGCAGATTCTGCTTAGTTTCTGCAATTATTCTATTATTGTATTTTGTTATCAGAATCTGTTAGTATTTCTGCTAGCATTCTATCGATAAAATTTGTAGCAGACATTTTCAAAATCTGTTTTTGACAGATTTGGCTATCTGAGTAGTTACGAAATGGCAGATTTTGTTCGATTTCTGCAGTCAATCTGCCATCATATTTTGTTAGTAGATTCTGTTACATTTTTTCTGGCATTTTGCCGACAAAATCTGTAGCAGACACTGTCTGCGAAATCTGCTTTTGACAGATTTAACTATCTAGAATACTACGTCGCATCAGAAGCGCTGACATTTCACCTTTTTTCCGTATGTCTAATCGACGAATCAATGTATGTATACTCAATATAAAGTCTTTGGTAGAAACTATTTGGTACATTTACGCCCGTTCGGAAGGTCGTGCAGAACCATGAAACCTACAATGAATAAACAGCTTGCAAGAAGAGTTACAGTTCATGAGAAACAAACATCAACAACAATGATTGCTCAATATCAACAACATTAACAATATCTGTATTTATAACTTATCGTCATTATTGTGATCGTCTTTCTTCTTTTTTATCTCGATCAATTCGTTATTACAATCACCACCAATGCCTCAGTCTTTCGCCACATCTTAAGTTTCACTTGATGTCTGTATAATTGGTAATAATAATAATTACCATCGCGCGATCATTGTCTTCAGCAACATAATTTGTTTTTATATAGTCTTAACCGTCGCTATGGTTAACTCCTCCGCACAGTTCTCCCATTGTTGTTGCGATTACTGTACGCATTGCATTGCTCCGCTACCGACCATGCTTATTAACTATATATCATATACACAACGTAAAATTGCAATGCAATAATATCTACGCCAATGGATATTCGTCATTGTCCACGAAATATTAGATCCAATTATTACGAACGATACACACAAAATTGGTCAGTAGCTTCATTTAAAAAATATAATCGAAGTCATCTAATCTTACAACACATTTATCAACACACGTTCGTATAGCCGCATTTGTAAATATCTTGTATATAAAATGTTCGGAATCCTTTTAGTAAACAAAAAGCGAGCGTCCATTACTTTATCTCTTCGATCGTATATAATTACGTAATAATATATTACGCGCTAGTATACGTGGTCTAGTTTATACGACGCTAGAAATATTCATAGTTCATCAAAGTAACAAGAAATTTAGATATCTTGGAGCTCTGTCTGCGAAAAGATATTTCTATGCGCAGCTTTTTAGCTCTATCTCTATACTATCTGATGTTATAGATATAGAAACATAGCGGCTTTTGTATACAATATATACAGGGTGTCCTATAATACTAGTAGGAAGATAGCTTAAATAATATATATAAAGAATAAAATAAAAATTCTACATAAAATATAAATAAAAAATATTCATTATGTATTTCTGTAATATTTTGATTTAGAATAATTGAATACTTTTGTACACGCAGCAGCGAGTAGAATCGATTGACGATTCTACTTTTGCACAAATACAGTAATTGTAACTTATAATTGCAATTTTAAATGCAATTGTTTACCTTTTTACATTAATTTGTTCACAATCGATTTATATCTGTATACAAATGTACGTCACTTATATATTTTACCTTATTTTGTATATAAAAGTATTAAGACAAAATCATCGAAAAGTGAATATTTTACATGATATTTAATATCTTGTCAGAATATATTGGAATAAAATATAACTCACAGAGTGTAGACTCATAGACTATCTGCTTTCGGATGATCTTACTTTAATACTTTTATAAATATTTATTTTTAGGAAATAGACTCATATAAAATAAATTATTTGATTTTAGTTAAGAAAATATCATGAAATGATTCTGAAATATAAAAAATTGTGACCTTGGAAAAAGAAAACTTCTTCTTATGAGATAAATATCTCTTTTTCTTTAAATATGTCCATCATAAAAATAAAAGAAATATTTATACATTTTAGAATACGAGGATACCCTGTGTATAATTAAAAACAATTTAAATTATTGAAAGTTATATTTATAGAATATTAATCTTATCTTTAATTTTCAAAATAAAATCTTATATAATTGTTATTCAGATAAACGCTAAAGTAAATTCGATAGCAAAATTTATTCAGTCATTTACATCTACCCAAGTTTAACAAAGAGAAAATTTCACGCAAAGGAACTTCACACTTTCAACTTATTTTTTCACATAGATTTACTTTTTTCGTCGTATTACTAGTTACAGGACACCTCATATATGAAAAATTTCCTCAAAAGCAAAGATATCATAGACTCCTGTTTTTCCACTTCTTTGTGCGGTACAAAGTGTTCACTTACCCTGCCTTATTTATTAAACTTTATAAGTACACGTTGTACCAAGTCGTACAACAAATACACTCTACTACGCGACATCATAATACTGAGACTTATGGACTTTATAAACAAATGAAGCTAACTCAGAGAGAATTATTGTCGTAATCGTCTGCAATTGATATCTCGTGCTTTTAAGGGTAGTACTATTATTCATCGCTGTGTCGTTCTAGCAATATAATCCAACAACTGCCTGCTACATTTCGATATCTATATGAAAAACCGATCGAAATAACTAACTTTTCTCCTCTTTGTTAAAAGGTATATAATTTAATGTGGTATATGGCGCATCGATTTATGCGTGTGCGGCATAAAAATCAGATGGATCCTTAAGTATCGAATGTATCATGTAAGTTTATCTTAACAGCTTATGTCAAAACACACCTCAGTATTACCAAATGTCACATTTGTCATAACAATATGAAGAGATACTCCTAGCGTGATACTTAAAGCTCTTACAACTTTTACAACACACTTGCGCATAGATAGTAACAATAGCTGGGGTTTTGGACTAGACATGATGCGGTTGAATATGAGGCAGCCGACTTGACGAGATGGATCAGGATTTCATGCTATTCTCGTCCAGACGCCTTTCCGTCGCCATCGTCAACAGATTGGAAAATTCCATCTCTAGCAATTGTCTTGCCTACGAAAATAATACAGAATATATTCACTTATGTTTTTCCAAGTTTTTATTGTAATGTAATTGTAAGCATTTACCTGTGTATTCTGTGTGGGAATTTGTAAAGTTAATGCAAAACTATTTGCATCAAAACTTTCGTCTATAGCTATGAGTGCACCGTGCACCCCTGATTCTAAGAGGTTATTCCCGTATTCCTACGAGTATTGGATGTTAATTTCTTTCATAAGTAATCGATTGTAGCGGAGCATTAGAGAACGTTTATCTACCTTCAAACCAATCGACTGTACCCATCTTATGACACGATCATTACTCCACACGAGTACATCTATATTGGCACCTTCTGCCACTCGTCTTCTCTCTTCTAATTGCTGTCTATCATAATTTAGTCTCTTTAAGCAAGAAATGCCATACTGCAAACTTGTTCTGCGACAATATATTGACAATAATTTAATAATGTAATAATATTGCTATAACTATTGCTATAATACATTGAAATGCGCAATTATAAATAATAACATTAGATAAACAATGTATTTTAACATATCAGTAATATAAACTAAATTAGATAACTTTGTGAGTGCCTCAACACTGTCTTTTTCCTACCTGTGAAAACTGTCAACCATTCTCAGCTGACCACGAAGATCCTTCTTCGTAAGATGATCAAGCATTCTAGCATCAACAAGGCACTCCATAAAAGT
This sequence comes from Temnothorax unifasciatus, assembly GCA_030770225.1. Lineage (NCBI taxonomy): Eukaryota > Metazoa > Arthropoda > Insecta > Hymenoptera > Formicidae > Temnothorax > Temnothorax unifasciatus. Next base: position 57,561 of record JASTWK010000903.1, on the reverse strand, counting down.
AGATCGATATTGAGGCAGCCCGAGGCTCGGTAACCAGACATTACCTATCCACTCGTGATTCATATCACCAAATGCTAATGTTGTGCGAGAAGTTTTCGGTGCTGACGGGCTCGTAAGCGACACCATTTCCTGAATGGCTAGTCTCAGCTTTAATCGGTGCAAAGGATTACTGTCACGGAAGTACAGAAAACAATTGTAGACACAATTGTAATATTATAATGTACTATAACGTTATATTACCACAGTTATAATGTAATCTTTTTTTAAATACAATTTTTACAGAGTACCTTATACCAATCTCTCGCTGAATCTCGGTATCGCTAAGAGCGCTCATGATGGCACCGCTTTTAACGTTTGCTCGACAAGCGGCGACATACCACGTTGGCATGCCCACCCAAAGCTCCAACCAGGCGACTACCGTTGGTCCGTTCCATAAAGCAAAGGGCGTTCCGGCTTTCATCGCTTCCGCTAAAAGCTCGTGCCGCGAGGAGTCCAACATGCTACCAAACATGCTTGGACTAAAATATTAAATATATATAGAAGATCGCAGTAATTATAAATTACTTATCTTCGCAATCTCAATATAATGCGATGTAGATATTAAAATATATTTATCGCAGTATTATCGTAAGATTTGAATAATAATTGTCTGTTAACAATCCTCAAATATAAAGACAGCTTGAGGTCTAATAACATACGCAATTCTAAAAAGTTCCAGTAAATGCTTCCTACTATAAAATTATTGCTTGAAAATTTTGTTTATCATACTTTTTATCCATAAAGCTAAAAAACTGTAACAAACAGGTTGGGCATTCCTTGCTTACAATGATAAATATTTATTAGAAAAGTTGCTCAAAATGTTTCCCCACTGTCTTGTAGACATTTTAGGTACCTTGTTATTATGGAATTGGCGATATTTTGGAATTATTAGTCAATTTTTCTTTCATAACAGTTGAATACAGTCCCTGGTCATATTAGACGCACCTTAATTTTGTTTACAATTCATTGACTTCCCATGCACCAGCTTTATAATACCGCTCATCTATCATTGTTATAAACCATCAAATTATGTTAAGAAACTATTGTTCTGTAGAAGTCACTTGTTTATGACGTATTTCACTTAACCGTAATAATAATAGTAAATAAGTATGATCTTGCGCCAGTTGCATTGTTCATAATGATGCAGGAGACAGTACAAGCATACCTACATTAGTAGTATGCCAAAGCGAATTAAAACTTTAATAACCGCCAAAGGCGGCTTGACTAAATATTAAAAATATACATTTTTAAATATATATTTTTTGACTGCCTAAATAATTGACAAAAATAAATAAATACATGATTATTACTATCAAATCTGAGTGTTTTATTCACCACTGTTCAAAGATATTAAGTGTTTTTTTAAAACATATATCATATATCATATAAATATAAAATTGATAGCTTTTTTCTCCTCCCAATCTGAATTCTATTAAAAAATTAAGTGCGTCTAATGATATGGCCAGGGACTGTAAATATTATTTTCTAATTTTCCTCATACGTAAACATTTGATTACATTATATGACAACTAATGTAACAATCAAGAAAAGATATTGGTAATAACGTCAAAAAAAGTTGATATATAAAGTTTCTTAAAGAATCATTTTAAAATGCATGTTTATTAAAACACTTTAACTCAGAATTATATTTTCTATCGAATCCTATAAGCTCATGTTATCTTATTTTGGAACATTTATGGTATGACACAAATGCAAAAACAATTAAAATAAAGAAGTATTACTTGATATAACTCGAGCGCAAAGTATCAATATTTGAAAGTACCATAAAAATTATTGTTGTGTGCCTATGTGTATAATTAAAGATAAAGTAAAAAAGTGTGCAAGTAGAAACCTGCACATTGTTTTTAAGTGTGCAAGTAGAAACCTGCACATTGTTTTTAAGTGTGCAAGTAGAAACTTGTACATTGGTTTCGCATAGTTTTTAAGTGTGCAAGTAGAAACTTGCACATTGCTTCCTTATAGTTTTTAAGTGTGCAAGTAGAAATGTGCACATTGCTTCCTCTATGAGGAAGCCTGTTTTTTAATGCGTAATTATTAGTAGATATTTATTAATTTGGCTTCCTCATAAAGGAAGCAATGTGCACATTTCTACTTGCACACTTAAAAACTATAAGGAAGCAATGTGCAAGTTTCTACTTGCACACTTAAAAACTATGCGAAACCAATGTGCAAGTTTCTACTTGCACACTTAAAAACAATGTGCAGGTTTCTACTTGCACACTTAAAAACAATGTGCAGGTTTCTACTTGCACACTTAAAAACTAAAAGAAAGCAATCTCTAAGTTTAAGAAAAAAGGAACAATGTGCAAGTTTCTACTTGCACACTTAAAAACTATGAGGAAGCAATGTGCAAGTTTCTACTTGCACACTTTTTTTTATAGATAGAGTATCATTAAAGATAGATTGGTGTTGAATTTGGCAATAATCAGTGAATGGGTTAATTATTAGCAATTTTTATTAATTCTATTATATTCTTCAGTTTTTTCTACCCCTATTTCATATATAATGCTTTAAAATTTGATTAATCAGTTTTTGAGTTATAGAAATTTTGGTAAATTTGGCTGTTTTTTTTTTAAACAGAAATTAGTAACCCCTTTATTATTAGCAATTTTTATTAATTCGATTATATTCTTCAGTTTTTTCTACCCCTATTTCATGTATAATGCTTTAAAATTTGGTTAATCAGTTCTTGAGTTATAGAAATTTTGGTAAATTTGGCTGTTTTTTTAAACAGAAATCGGTAACCCCTTTATTATTAGCAATTTTTATTAATTCGATTATATTCTTCAGTTTTTTCTATTTCATATATAATCTCTATTTCATATATAATTCGTTAAGATTTGATTGATTAGTTTTGGAGTTATAAAAATTTCGGTAAATTTGGCACATACATTTTTTCGTACTTTTTAAAACAACATATTGACATCGAAAACTCAAAAAACAATTTTTACTTCGGTCTTTTCTACCCCTATTTCATATATAATTCTTTTAAATTCGGTTGATTAAACTTAGCTTTGTATGCGATCAAAATTATAGATCTTTGATCGCATATAAAGCTGGGTCTAATCAACCAAATCTTAACGAATTATATATGAAATAGGGGTAGAAAAGACTGAAAAATATAATAAAATTAGAAATAGATCAATATCTCCAAATTTGCGGAAGTTAGAGCAACCACGGACATTTCTAAAAAAATTCAAAATTTTTTAAAAAAAGAACCCCTTTACCGATCATCGCCAAATTCAATACCAACCTTCCTTGAATAATACTCTATCGATTAAAAAAAAAACAGCCCGATATCTCAATATTTGCGGAAGTTAGAGCAACCACAACATCAAATGTGCACATACACACACACACACACACACACATACATACGGACATTTTTTTTTAGGCGATATTTTGACGTTTTACAACACTCTGAACATATTGGCATCAAAAACTCAAAAAACAATCTTTTTTTTGGTTTTTTCTACCCCTGTTTCATATATAATTCATTTAAATTTGGTTGACTAGACCCAACTTTATACGCAATCAAAGGTTCATATACGAAATTTACGAAAACAAAGCTTCCTTTATGAGGAAGCAAAAAATAAAATTTTAAATATATGTAGATGAACATTTTATATGTATGTATGTAGATGTATAGGTAAGTATATAAGTGTGTAGAAAGAGCGCACGCGTGTGTTAAATTTTATTTATATATATATATATATATATATATATATATATATATATATATATTGCGTGCGTTAAATTATCTATCTATATATATAAGTACCTGACGTCTTGTATGTATGTATGTCTGATTGCGAACTACTCATTCGTTAGTGGACCGAATTTTTACCAAAAGTATATGAAGTAGGGATAGAATTTCCCGGGGAGTACCATAAAGTGTATAGTTTTTCGTTACCGATCATTTTGGAAACCGGTATCAGAAATTTTTCCAATTTTTCGGGAAATAATTGACTGAATCTTAAAGAATTGTATATGAAACAGGGGTAGAATTTTCCGGAGAGTGCTATAAAGTGTATCATTTTTCGTTACCGATTTTTTGGAAGCTGGTACCAAAATTTTTTCAATTTTTCGGGAATTAATTGACCGAATCTTAAAGAATTATATATAAAATAGGGGTAGAAAGAACTAAAAAGTGTAATAGAATTAGAAAAAATTTTAATAATATAGGGGTTTCCGATTTTTGTTTAAAAAAATGTACGTGATTTCCGCAAATTTTAAGATATAAAGCTAATTTTTTTTTATAAATAATTTTTATAGATAATTTTTTGTTACTAATTTTGGAACCGGTTTCCAAAAAATCGGTTATGAAAAATTGTACACATCATCGCCATCCCCGAAAAATTTGAAAATTTTTGAAACCGGTTTGAAACTAATTTCTCGGGAAATAATACGTAAGTTTTTGGGAAATAATAAGTATCTAATGTTCCACAGCGAGCTACTCATTCATTAACGAATTGATTTTCTTGAGACCGGTGCAAAAATTTTTCTAATTTTTCAAGGACGGACCGAATCTTAGAGAATTATATATGAAGTAGGGGTAGAATTTTCTGGGGATTGCCATAATGTGTATAATTTTTTGTTTCCGATTTTTTTGGAAACCAGTACCGAAATGTGTCTAATTTTTGGGGAAATAATACGTAATTTTTCGGAAAATAATAAGTATTTATTAAGTATATATAGCGAACTTATTCATTAACCGATTTTCTTGAAACCGCGAGTTTAATTTTTCATTAATGTGCCGATTTTCTTGAAACTAGTGCCAAAATTTTTCTAATTAAAGGGGGTTGGGTTTAATTTTTCATTAATGGACCTGACATCTGTCTGTCTGTCTGTCTGTTTGACCGCAAACTACTCACTCGTTAATGGACCGAATCTTAAAAAATTATATATGAAACAGGGTTAGAATTTTCCGGGGATGGCAGTGATGTGTATTATTTTTTGTTACCAATTTTTTAGAAACCGGTTTCGAAATTTCTCTAATTTTTCGAGAAATAATAAATATTAATAGATCGATTTTCTTGAAATCAGTGCCAACATTTTTTTTGTTTTTTTTAGGATAAGTTTAATTTTTCAAAATGAATATAATAAAATACAAATAAAAATAAATATAAATTAATGTAAATTAAAAATAGCGGGTCAGCGGAGGGTACATTCGCGCGATGCGCGGGAAAAATAGATCTCTATATATACATAAATTTAAGAGAGGAAAATATAACTTAAAGTGGAAAAAAATTGTCTGCGAAGAAAAAAGTAAGATCAAAGAAGGTTTAGGGAAGGGATCTAGACTTAAAAAAACCTAGTAATTATATAATTTTCATTTCTTATGGCATAGATTCCATTATACCCAAACTTAATGAAATTTATAACATAAACTGTTAAAATAGCAACGTGTTATGATTTTAATATAAATACCTCTTCTTTTTCCTGCGATCAAAGTCACTTTTACTTCCAAGCGTACCAGCTACACACACACTGTCTCCGTAGTCTGGATCTGCTGGTGTACTTGCACCTCCTATACCTGATATATCCCCCGGCATTGGTGTATCTTTCCCTTTAATCTAAGTAACAAAAAGATAAGGATTGTTACACAGACCAAATGCTTTATAACCATCGTGGTCAAATTTCTCTTTTTCTTCCTCATAGAGGAAGCTTTGTTTTCATAAACTTCGTATAGACCTTTGATCACCTTTATATCACATATAAAGCTAGGTCTAATCAACCAAATTTTAAAGAATTATATATGAAATAAGCGTAGAAAAGACCGAAAAAATTTGTTTTTTTAATTTTCGATGCCAATGTGTCAGAATGTTCTAAAACGTCGAAAAATCGCAATTTTAAAAAATGTCCGTATGTGTATATGTATGTACCAAACTTACCGAAATTTCTATAACTCAAGAACTGATTAACCAAATCTTAAAGAATTGTATATGAAATAGGAGTAGAAAAAACTGGAGAATATAATAAAATTTAACAACGGGAAACCACCACACTATTCTCCCACGAGAGTTATGAATGACATACACGAAGGATATGAGATTGCCTGGCGATCCGCGTAGCGACCGGCGCCCTGGTCTGTCCGGGAGTCAGGGTGTAAAATGGGCTACCGGCCAAGGGAGTGCAGGCGACCAGGCACCCCGTGGAAACTATGCTACTGGAAGGAACATACAACTGCACAAAAAGATCCGCGTAAGCACATGGAACGTGCGGGGACTCCACCAGGATGGTAAACTCGACATACTGGAAAGAGAGCTCGAACGATGTAACACTACAATCACGGGTATAAGCGAGACCCACTGGAAGGGGAACGGCCATTTTGACACTGAGAAACATACCTTCTACTTCTCAGGAGATGAAGCCAACAGATTTGCTGGAGTGGCCATAGCTATACCAAAACAATGGAACAAATCTGTCATAGGCTATAATCCGATTAACGAAAGATTAATATCCATCAAACTCAGTGCATCTCCGACTCCACTCAACATCATACAAGCCTACGCTCCCACAAGCACCGCAGAAGACGAAGTTATGGAACGTTTCTACAATCAACTAGAAACATCCATAAACAAGATCCCTAAGAAAGAACTTCTAATCGTACTCGGCGACTTTAATGCGAAAATAGGGGATACCAGCATGGATATGAGTTTGCGCAACATAATTGGAAATTATGGATTGGGCACTAGGAACGATAGAGGTGACCGTCTTCTACAGTTTGCTACCGAGAACAGTATGACCATTATGGACACAATATTCAAACAACACCCTAGAAGATTATACACCTGGACATCCCCAGACGGAAAACATCGAAACCAAATCGATTACATCATGATAAGGGAGAGATGGAGGAGTTCAATATCCAATACACACACACTACCGGGTGCCGATTGCCTCTCTGACCATGAACTCTTAGTATGCAATCTTAAACTAAAGCTGCGTAAACCCATAAACAAGAACACAAACAACCGAATGAAAATAACAGACAAAGATTTATTCATCGAGGTACTGCAGAATGAAACACCAAGATGGTTAAAGGAGACCGAAGATAAAAATCCGGATTACATATGGCAATCGACCAAAAAGTTTATAAAAGACTCCGTGTCGAAATCTCAGCCTAAGATAACTGCAACCAAGCATAAACACTGGATGTCCGACAGCACCTGGGAATTGGTGGAACAACGCCGCAAGTTGAAAATGAAAGGTGCTGATGCACGAGAACTCAATTCTCTTAGCTCCAAAATACAGGCTGCTTGTCGTAAAGATAAGAACCTAGCCTTACAAAACATCTGTGAAGAGTTAGAGTACAACGCCCAAAGGTTTGAAACCAAGGACCTATACATGAAGATTAAAACCATCACTAGACAATTCAAGCCGAAGAACTGGGCCATAGAGAACTCTGCAGGTAACTGCGTTACAGAAATTAAGGAAATTGTGGAGGTCTGGCGGAAGTATTGCGTGACTCTATTTGCTGATACTTACGATGCATCCGATCACATCTCAATTACTGCAGACTCTGAACGGAAACCCGGTATTTTGAGAGACGAAATACGAGCTGCAATTAAACACCTAAAGCAAGACAAGGCAGTAGGAACGGACGAAATACCCATCGAAGTAATCAGGGATATGGGAGAATTTGGAGTGGAAATTCTGCACATCATCTGCTCTCGGATATGGGATACCGGTGAATGGCCTAAAAACTGGTCTCACTCCTTGTTCATCCCACTACACAAAAAGGGCCCAACCACGAAGTGTAACAACTACAGAACGATTGCCCTCATATCCCATGCCAGCAAAGTACTACTACACATTCTGAATACTAGGCTACAAGCATACCTGAATCGAGAAATTGCACCCGAGCAAGCTGGCTTCGTAAAGGGAAGAGGAACGCGAGAGCAAATGCATATACTAAGGCAAATTATAGAGAAGGCCAGAGAATTCAACAACCAGCTATACATATGCTTCGTTGACTTTCGGAAAGCTTTCGACACTGTAAAGTGGAACAAATTGTGGGAAGTTCTCACAGAAATGGGCGTGCCATATCACCTGGTATACCTCATAAAGAAACTGTATGTAGGGAGTACAGCGGCAGTTCGGATAGATGGAGTCGATTCCGGAGATTTTGAAATTCGTGCTGGAGTTCGGCAGGGATGCATCCTCTCACCTTTACTATTCAATATTTATACGGAATATATCATGCGAATTGCCCTAGATGAATGGAATAAAGGTGTATCCGTGGGTGGACGGCTGATATCTAACTTGCGATATGCTGACGATACCACTCTTCTGGCATCAACTGAGGAAGACATATTAAACCTCCTTCAACTCCTGGAAAGAATAAGCCTCGACTTTGGTCTCGCGATCAACAGAGAAAAAACCAAGATGATGATCGTGGATCGGATGACTGATAACAGACCTGATGTTAGAAGTATAGCCAATTGTGAAGTTGTACACAGCTATACCTACCTTGGCTCCACGATCACTAACAAGGGAGGATGCGGGGAAGAGATTAAAAGGCGCTGTGCCATGACCAGGTCGGCAGTTGACAAACTTACAAAAATCTGGAAAGACCAAAAGATAACCAAAAACACAAAGGTCCGCCTAATGAAGTGTCTTGTCTTCCCCATCTTCCTTTACGGAGCTGAAACATGGACGATTCGACGACAAGACCACAGAAAAATAGACGCTTTAGAAATGTGGTGCTGGCGACGCCTCCTGGGGATAAGATGGACCGAACGACGTACCAACGTCTCCATATTAAAGGAGCTTGACATACGACATAGGCTCTCGTCGACAGTTCGGCTACGGGTCTTGAATTACTTCGGACACATCACACGTAATGAAGAGTCCATGCAGCGCCTGGTAGTACAGGGCCGAGTGGAAGGCAAACGCCCACGCGGCCGATCCCCGACTAGATGGACTGATCTCATAAAATCGGCAACAAAATGCTCCATCACAGAATGTTCCCGCAGTGCCATAAATAGAGACAAATGGAGACAAATTGCAAGAACCTCGGCGGAATCAATATAAGAAGTTCATAACCACGACCATTCTGTCAAGAGTGTACGACTAAGAAGAAGATAATAAAATTAGAAAAATTGCTAATAATAAAGGGGTTACCGATTTCTATCTAAAAAATCTACATGATTACTTTAATTTCCGCAAATTTTGAGATATTAAGCTTAATTTTTTTTATGGATAGAGTATCATTAAAGGTAGTTTGATGTTGAATTTGACAAGGATCGATGAAAGGGTTACCGATTTCTGCCTAAAAATGTATAGAGTAGACTGAAGCGAATCGGATCAATATCCGAGATAGCAAGTTGCCCGCAGGTTGCTGTCAATTTGCTTAAAACTGCTCTGCTAAGTTGCCTTCAATATTGAAGAAAGCTGCTTCCAATTTTGCCTATTAGATTGCCGACTTTTATTGCCACCAAAACGGTTGCCAACAGATTGTGGCAACTTTTATGACAATAAGTATGCTACGAGCTTTCCGTTTGTTTGCGTAAGATAATCGTTGTCTGCATAATGCTTTTAAGTTGCTCTAAACGAAATTACTGTCGTCCAGTGACAGCAATATGATGACAACTGAAGGGAAACTTATGCCATACACTATTTCCTTTTTATGCCAAGGAATGCTTAGCTATCTGGGATAAGTTTTAAGACAGTTTTTGTTAGTATTTTGTTTCAAACAAGTTGTTTTATTGTGCTAATTGGTAATTAATAATTAGCACGATAAAACAGCTCTTTTGAAACAAAACTCTAACAAAAATTGTCTTAAAACTTATATTGATCCGATTTGCCTCGGTCTACCCTAAGTTATTTGATGGATAGAGTATCATTAAAGGAAGATTGTTATTGAATTTGGCGAGGATTGGTGAAGGGATTAACGATTTCTGCTTAAAAAGTGTATAAGATATACATGTAATTTTATATAGAGTATCATTAAAGGAAGGTTGTTTTGAATTTTGCGAGAATCGGTGAAAGGAGAATCGTTACCAATTTCTGCTTGAAAAATGTGTAAGTTATTTGATGGATAGAATATTATTTATGGAAGGTATTGAATTTGGCAAGGATCGGTAAAGGAGTTACCGATTTCTGCCTAAAAAGTTACATGTATAAGTTATACACATATATAGAGTATCATTAAAAGAAGGTTGGTATTGAATTTGGCGACAATCGGTAAAAGGGTTCTTTCTTATAAAATTTTGAATTTTTTGAGAAATGTCCGTGGCTGCTTTAACTTCCGCCAATTTTGAGATATCGGGCTATTTATAATTCTATTATATTCTTCGGTCTTCTCTATCTCTATTTCATATATAATTCTTTAAGATTTGGTTAATTTAAACCCAACTCTATACGCGATTAAAGGTCCATATGCGAAGTCCATATATGGACCATGTGGCCTGAACTCCCCAAAGTCAACATCGATTTAACATTGCGTCGATTCTAAAACCCCATTTGTGCTACTAAGCTAACCCTCTATCAATTCATATAAAGATTAAATTTAAATCTATTTAAATAAATTTAAATAAATTTAAATTTTAATTTATTTTGCCAATTGAAGTCGAAATCAATAAACTTTTCTTGTTTAATATTGTTGGCGGAACAAACCATTTTATTTCTATTAAATTTAAATTTTTAAAAGAGTGTGCAAATTAGAAACTTGCACATTGCTTCCTTATCATACAGATCGCTACCATTGTTGTATTTTTTTTTATCAATTTTATGTACATGCGGAAGTTTGTAAGGTTCACGATAGTGAGGTTCTCCTTTTCTATGGAGAACGATCCAGTGGAGTAAATATACGTTAAATCTTTATGGTGCTTATGGCGCACACACGCATGCACCTTCTTATAAATCTTATATTTACATTATATTAATCAATTTAAGATAATAATTATATACTCTATGGTGTTTAATTAATTAATGACAATTAGGTAATATTGAAGTATTATATATTTTAAGAATAGTATATTAGAAATATACTATATTGGAAAACGTGATTCCTGTGTAAAACAATAAACTTTGTAAAAGATTAATACAGTAAAATGGAAAGAAAACTTTGTTTTTGTAAAAAATAATGATACACAATGAAAAACAAGTGTAAATCTATTCCATCAATAGATTTTGCACTTGTTTACAAATTTATTTTTATTTCTAATTTTACTTGTATCCCCCAGTTGATTTTTCGAAAAGATTTACGCTGTTACAAAAGTTACTAATTGTAAATTCATTGAGTACTATTGATAGAATGATTCAAAAGTACTCCTCCATTCTATTTCAAAAAAGCAAATTTTAGTTGATAATGTGGAAATCAGGGACACTCAAAGTTATTCGCGGTCGCCAAAGGATTCCCCTACTTGTCCTTGATATACATATATATAATTACATACATATATGTATAATACACATATATAATTCTTTCCCTGAATGAAAAGTTCCAGTATCCTATCTTTAACCATTTTTGAAAAAAACTTAGTAAAAATTTTCATCATTTACACTCAGACTTACTCTGTATGTATAAACAGAAATAAAAAGAAATTCTTTAGAATATTGTAAAATTAATAAAAATATCCTTATTTAATATCTTTATTTACATATATCAAAGCAATAAATATTTTAGATTGTATCCTGCAATATCAATACATATAAAAACTTCCCCCACTCGGCATGTAATATTTCAGAAATATTTCTCCAAAATTCCATTTGAAATATTACACCTTTCATCGATATTTCAGAAATATTTCACGACCGTTTCTACATCATTTCAACAATGTTTCAATGTCCGCAATTAATTCAAATGCACCCTTGCTAAAAGATTTCGGTAATATACTGAAATATTTCTCAAATATATCTATGAAATATTGCAGAGACACTTCAGAGATATTTCAAATACATTTTACACTGAGAAAAATATTTTGTATTAGCAAACAAAATTTTCTTACTGACGCAAAAACTATTTGTTGATATGTGAAAAATGAAATATTTGATTACCGGAACAAAAAAAATATATTAAGCCGTCCCAATCAGCAGACAATGTTTTTTAAATGTGTTTTTAATATTTATTTTTTATTAATTATACATTTATACAATCCATTGTAAAAATAATATTTATTTAATGTTTATTAAATATTTATTTCACATTAATTATTTATTTGAAGTAATGATTTAGAAAAAATATTTATTAAACGTTTATTTAACGTTTATTTAATATTTCTTTTACATTAATAATTTATTTGCAATAATAATTTAAAAAAACATTTATTTAACATTTATTTGATATTAATTTAATATTTATTTTACATTACTTATTCATTTGCAATAATAATTTTAAAAAACATTTATTTAATATTTATTTGACATTAATTTAATAATTATTTTACATTACTCATTTATTTGCAATAATAATTTGAAAAAACATTTATTTAATATTTATTCAACATTAATTTAATATTTATTTTACATTACTTATTCACTTGCAATAATAATTTGAAAAAACATTTATTTAACATTTATTCGATATTAATTTAATATTTATTTTACATTACTTATTCATTTGCAATAATAATTTTAAAAAACATTTGATTAATATTTATTTGACATTAATTTAATAATTATTTTACATTACTCATTTATTTGCAATAATGATTTGAAAAAACATTTATTTAACATTTATTCAACATTAATTTAATATTTATTTTACATTACTTATTTATTTGCAATAATAATTTTAAAAAACATTTATTTAATATTTATTCGACAATAATTTAATAATTATTTTACATTACTCATTTATTTGCAATAATGATTTGAAAAAACATTTATTTAATATTTATTCGACATTAATTTAATAATTATTTTACATTACTCATTTATTTGCAATAATAATTTGAAAAAACATTTACTTAACCCTTGTTTGCCACACTGGGATCAAATCAACCCCACGACCATATATTCCCTTAATTTTAAGTACAGAAACCTATGAGGAGCGGGTCTATAGCAACATCTGTCAAAAAAAAAAAAAAAAATTTTTTTTGTAAAAACAGCCATTTTTTCATTTGTTGGAGGCTATTTTAATTTTTTTATTATACATAGTTTTAATTTTTGGCTATATAACCTACATAACTTTTAAAAGTAAGCTTTTAAGAAGTTCTAAAAAAATTGGCAAGTTAAAATATTGAATAGCTTATTTGTTATAACAATTTTTGTCGCTGGGGTAGATTCCACCCCAATGTGGCAAGTACGTGACGTCTACAGAAGTGTGACAAGTAAGGGTTAATATTTATTCGACATCCCGAGTGAATTTCGTAATGTGCCGGCACTGGTTTCTGACATTCACCGGACATTAAGAAATATTATATCATGTATCCAATTCAAAATTTTATTACTCTTTTTAAACTAAATTTGTTTCTTAAGATGATTTTTGAAAAATTATATATTTGCGCTGGTTATAACATATGTAGACTATATATGTATAACACTTCATTAAATTAAAAAGTAGTCTACCACGTAAGGCAGTTGGCTCACGATCCAGAGGTCCCGAGGTCGGTCCCGAGTTCAAATCCCACCAAGGTAAGTGTTTTTTTTTTTTTTTCAGATTTTTCAGATACGAGAAAATATTTATAATCATAGACTGCATCTTAAAAAACAAAGTTAAAAAATAATAATAAAATTTCGAAATAAATAATTTTTTTTGTCGTTAAAATAAACGTTTTTAAACACTAAAAAAATGTCTTTTTAAACGTTAAAATAAACGTTTTTAAACGTTAAAAAAAATGTTTTTTTAAATGTTAAAATAAATGTTTTTTTAATTAAAAAAAAGCGAACTTAACCCATTATTTTTAACATTTTTAAAAATGTTTTTAAAAATGTTTTTAAAAATATTTTTAAAAACATTTCTTTGCTGATTGGGGTGTATATGTGCATATAGCCGCCGCGCGTTTGTCCGAAGAAATCCGCTCTTTCAGCCTGTCACCCATCCAAGTAGTATACCGGCGCCTTGTCGCTTGACATCGATGATCGAACAAGGTAGTGGTAATCCTCTGACTCTGACGCTTCTTTCTTTCTTATACTTGCTTATTTTAGTGAGCATAAAGCTATCACATAACAATATTAACAATACAGATATACGAATAAATCTTTTTTGCCAGTCAACGTCGAATATTATTTTATATTAAATATTATTAAATATTTTATATTTTATATTAAAAATGCCATATGACAAAATTTGGAATATCAGAAAATTCTTAATAAAAGAGAAAAAATGCAATAATTATATAATAATAAATTTAATTTTTTATAAGTTCTAAAGTCTGTCAGCAACTTTTCGGAAATATTACAAATGCAATGTTGTATGTGAAACATTCAAAAATATAACGCGTGCAATGCAAACGTAATAATAGTTTCATCATGTATCAGAAATGTTTCTAAACCATTACATCTGCAATATTTCTCCCGCAATATTGTAGAAAATTCACTGCCTGCAATTGAATTTTTCACAAATATTTTAAATGCAATGTTGCGTTTGATATGTTACAGAAATATTATTCGTGCAAAGTAAACGTAATAAAACTTTTATAATGCTTTAGAAATGTTTCTGAAATATTGCATCTGCTACATTTTTTTTGCAATATTACAGAAACTTACAAATATTGTAAACCACTTTCTGAAAAATTTCAGACATATTGTTAATGCAATATTACAAAAAACATGGTGCAGATACATTTTTTAAATATTTCAGATGCATAGTTACAAATGAAATGTTAATGAAATATTTCTGCATTATTTCCGAATATTTCAATATTTCAGCAACATAACATGCCGAGTGGGCCAGAACTGAGTAAATAAAGAGAAACACGCCTGTCAATAAACGCGTCAGTGTTTTTTCGAACTTATCTGCCGTTCCTTCGCCGTGGGGCGACTTTGTTTTAGGTATAAGTTTGCATGCACAGATATGCAGGACTGACTGCAAATATAAATCGGCATAGGAGTCGAACTACAGACGATTTTGGGGATTCTGTGTTGCTGCGACAATTTGGAGGTTAGGTGATAGAAGCGGAAACAGGCACGGAGAGAAATCGGAGTTGGAATAGCACATGTCGATAAACAAGAGAGTAACAGGAGGAAAGAGGTGTTGAAAAGATAAAAAGCGAGCAAAGGATTCAGATGGACGAGAAAGAGGAAAACGAAAATAAAAAGTTTTTATAAAGCGTTGAAAACCGTTCAATGAGGGCTTTTTGAGAGTTTATACGCTTTCAAACTTTATAAGAACGCTTACACAACGCCGTTGGGTTTTGAACGCTTCCAGAACGCTTATAAAACGCTGTATATAACGTTTCATGAAAGTTCTGGAATGCTGAGGCAACGCTTTTTAAAGAACGCTTAGTAAACGCTGAAACGCATTCGTGCAGAGAGTTTGCTGTCAGACTTTTCAAACGTTTAGCAAACGCTTTTTCCAACGCCGTAAGACAAGCGTTTTTACTCCATTCAGCAAACGCTCTTCCGATGTGGCGAATTGTAGAGGCGCAGTAAACGTTTTGATAAGGCGTTAACGTAAACGGCTTGGAGACGCCCAAGAAACGTTTTTCCCGACTCCGTAACACAAGCGTTTTCCCTCCGTTCAGCAAACGTTCTTTTAACAATGCCGCTAGGCGGCGCATCTTCCTCGCATTTAAAATACATCCAACCGCGTATATAAGCAGACCCCCTGCGAGGCAAAAGCAGATTTTAACATTTAACGCTCTTTACGCCATTTCTTCTAACGACAAGAGTAAACGCCCGTTAAACGCTCAATAGAGGTTGCACGCAGTTTCCAATGATGAAAGCAAACGCTTTCCACTTATTAAACGCTTAACAAAGGATCTTTAAATGTTTTAAAAAACTGTCAGCAAACGTCATACGTCACGTAAACGCTGTGCAAACTCTCAAAAACGCTATATACAAACGCCTTTTAAACGCTGCAGCGTTGCAACTTTCGCTCTAAAAACTCTCTACTGACCGTTTCTAAACTCTCAACGAACTTCCGCAAACGCTCACGCAAACGTCAAATAAACGTTTATGAAACTTCTCATTTTCGCCAGAGGAGGGCAAGAAAAAGGATATTAACTCGAAGAAAGGCGAGATTCGAAGGAGAATAGAACGACAGAAAAAGGTAGAATTATAGGAAGCAGACCCATGAGGGCGGTGAAGCTGTCAAGAATAAGAGATAGGACAGGAAGCCAAGAATCAATTATAGAATACGTAAAGAAAAGAGGAAGGGAGGAAAAAAAAGAAATAGCAGAAAAAGCCGAAAAAGAAATACTGGAAAATTTTAGTAAAGAAAAAAAGAGTGATAAGATCGCTGCCAAACAAGATAACAAGAGAGGAAAAGAAAGAAAAAGGCATGGAGGCGGAAAAAATGCTGAAAGAGATTATAGCAAAAATGGATGCACAAGAGAGAGAAAGAAAGAAGGATAAAGAAGAGATAATAAAAGAGATACACGCAACCTGAGGGAGGAATATAGAAAGAGAGAAATGCTTTGGAAAGGGCAAAAAGCGAGTTTAGAAAATAGAATAAAACATCTGGAGGAGAAAATAAAAAAAGTTAGAGAGCAATGAACTAATGAAGAAGATAAAGGAGATGAAAAAAAACTCCGAAAGGAATTTAGCCGAAAGGAGAAGAAGGAAAAATAATATAATTATAACAGAAATGAAAGTACAAAATGGAGGTGAAAGAAAAGAGAAGATGAAGAAATTCCTTGAAGAAATCACCAAAAAGAAGGTGGAAATGGACGAAGTGCAGGCAATTGGCCGGGAAAGTACAAAATGACGCTAGTCAGATTTAATAGATGGGAGGATAAAAGAGTAATAATGGCAAAAAGGAAGGAGATAGGAAGAGCAAGAAAGATATTTATGGATGACGATTTGACGGCAACAGAGAGGCAGATATAAAAACATCTATGTAGTATAGTAAAAGTAGAGAGAGAAAAGGGGAAGAAAGCAACGGTAGGATATAAAAAATATGGATAGACAATTGCAAAAGAAAATGGAATGAAAGCACCGAAATGCTAGAAAACAGAGGTGTTTTTTGGAAACAGTAGAGAAGAGAGAAGACAGGGAGAGGGAGAGAGGAAGAGTGAGAGAGGAGGAAGAAGAGGAAGATAAGGCGGAAAAAACGAGGATTAAGGATATGCTTTTGGAATGTAGCGGGACTAATTAATAAATGTGAGGAAACATGGGATTATTTAGAGAATTTTGACGTGATAGGACTAGTAGAAACATGGACAGAAGAAGATAAATGGAGATAAATAAAGATTAAAAATAAGTTGTCCAGCAAAATTTGGAATTGTGTACCAGCAAGAAAAGAACACATGAAAAGAAGAGCAAAAGGAGGGATAATAACAACAGTCAACAAAAATTTGAAACTTATAAAAATTAGGGAGATTAGCGACGAGATGGTAGAAAGCAGATTAGAGTATAATGGAAACAAATGGAGAATAATCACGTTGTACAGTCAAAAGATGAAAGATACGGTGGAAACACTAAGGGAGAAGGTACAAGAAGAGGATGAAGAATGGTTGTTGGTAGAAAGTAATATCAACGCGAGAACGGGAAGCAGAGGAGGATCGATAAATGAGGAAGAAGAGAAAGAAAAGAGGAGCGAGACCAGAAAGTCAGTAGATAAAGTTGTAAATAGAGAGGGACGTATATTAATAGATAAAATAGAAAAAAGAGGATGAGCGATATTAAATGGGAGTTTCGGAAAGAATGGACTTATATACGAGACTTAGGATCATCGGTTATAGATTATGTTTTAGGGAATGACAAAACAGGAAAGGAAATAAATATGGTTGAAGAAGAAATTAGAACGGAATCAGACCATGTTCCGCTGGAGGTGAAGTTAACAGAACCACAGGTGATGGAGACAGGGAGAAGGAAGAAAGTAATGGAACTAGAGAGAAGCAACTAGACAGAAGAAGGGAGGAAAGAATATCATGAGAAATGTGAAGGATGGTCGAGTACACAAATAGATACAGAGGATATCTCGAAGGAGATGAAAAAAAAGTAAAAACCCCTATCACAAAGCATAAAAAAAAAGGATAATACCATGGAGATTAGGAAGAAAAGAATGGTACGATAAAGAATGGAAGGAAAGGAAAAGAAGATCGAGGAGATTGATGAGAGACTGGAAGAAGGGAAGGATCGGAAAAGAAGAGTATGTGAGGGAAAGAAAGAAGCATAAGGAATGGTTTAAGGAGCAGAAGGGGAGGCATGAAAGCGAAGAAGAAGAAAAGATAAGGAACATTAAAAACGAAGCGGAAGCTTGGAAGTATATAAATAAATACAGGAAAAAAAAACTGAGGGGATAAGCGAGGAGATACAAATGGATGAGTGGAGAGACCACTTCATGGAAATGGTAGGAGGGACAAAGGAAAGAGTGGTGCTAGACATAGAAGACGAGGGAGAAGAGGATGGCACGAGAGTGGAGGTAACAGAGGGAGTCGAAGAAATATCGAGAGAAGAGGTAATTGAAGTAATAAAAAAACTGAAGATGAGAAAGGACGGAGAGGACGGGATTGAGAACGAGGCGTGGAGATTTATGCAAAAGGATGTAGGTAAAGAATTGCTGAAGTTAATCAACAGAATCTGGAAAGGAGAGGGCATACCGGAAGATTGGAATAAAGATGGATACAGTATACACGGTAAACTAGGTAGCGAATAAGGAGCTGATCCAGATAGCACAAGACGTCCTCAGGATCGTCCTCAATATGTCCAGGATGTCCTGGGATATTTTCAGGATATTTAATTGTTTTCCAGATAGCCAATAACATCCTCGGAAAATCCGAAGGACATCCAGGACAACATGTATTGTCGTAAATATTTTATATAAATATTTTATTTGACTTCATGAATTGTTGTGAAATACTTAAAGTAATTTCAGAATATTAAGTACCGTAATAAATTATAAATTTTTCATAAATGTTCGCTAGACTTAAATAGCATAAAAAATCCTAAAATCATCCTACGCATGTCCAGGATATCTTGAGGAGTATCGCAGGATATCCTGAGTACATCCTGTAAAACTCCTCAGGATATCCTGGACACATTTTGGATGATTTTAGAATATTTTTTACGTATTTGGAATGAGTGAAAATAGCAATAACTGATTTTCATCAATCAGTTATTTCTATTTTCACTCATTCCATATACGTAAAAAATATCCTAAAATCATCCAAAATGTGTCCTGAGGAGTTTTATAGGATGTATTCAGGATACGCCGCTAGGCGGCGCATAATGGTAAGACTAACTCGTAAGAAAATTTCAGTTAAGGGATAATATAAGCAGGTCTACGGCAAAGCAAAATTATGACATTCGCAAGATGTGTATATTTTTGAAATATCAAGAATTATATTTTTCAGATATTAAAAAAATCTTCCAAACAAGAAACAATTATTATTGATTGGGTTAATAGCTCGATTTCACTTTTAGAATCTTTCCCTTCAAACGCTTAAAAAATGTCCATAACGTATCCCATAGAAGTCCTCAGAACGTCTGACAGGATATCCTCAGGATGTCATGAGGACTAGTATTTAAGTATCATTTGCTATTCCTCAGGACATCCAAAGTGTATCCCGGGATTTAATTGGGATATCCCCAGGATATCCGTGTTGTCCGTCCTGGATGTCCTTTGGATTTCCCGAGGATGTCATTGTGCTATCTGGGGAGTAAGAAGAGTGGAAAGGTTTTTGCATTCTTTGTTGATCTCAAGGCAGCTTTCGATAAAGTGGATAGAAGGAAATTGAATGAAACAATGAAGAAGATAGGAATTGAAGATAATTTGAGACGAAGAATAATGGAAACATACAAAGAAACGAAAAATGTAGTGAAGATAAGGGATAAGAAGACAGAGGAATTTTGGACAGAAAAGGGACTAAGACAAGGATGCCCGTTGAGCGTGAACCTATTCAATTTATACATCAATTTATACATGCATTTAGAGGAAGAAATGGATAAAGGACAAGCAGGAGGTCTTGTGATAGGGAAAGAAAAATTCTGGACAATATTTTTTGCAGATGACGTAGTGTTAATGACGACGAGAGGCAGAATTGAAGGAAATGATGAGGCGGTTCAAGAAGTATTTGGAAAGGAAAAGTTTGAGTTTGAGTCCAGAGAAATAAAAAATAATGGTGTTCGAGAAAGCTAGGGGAAGAAGGAAGAAAAGGGAGTGGAAATGGAGAGAAGAAGACATAGAGGAGGTCAAAGAAATAATGTATCTGGGATAGGAAAGACCGAGGCTAGAAGTCACACGGGTAAGTTGTCACAAAGCTTATATCTCATTTAATACATTGAGTGGAATATTCTTCTTTATAGTGTAGGTTGCTCCTATCGTGTTAGTCGGGTGTACGAAATAGCTCGTTTCAAAAACATCGCATGTGATATTTACGAGCATTTTTTTTAAATTGGAGGTCGTGAGTAAATTTTTCTTGCCTCTATTTGTTCCGTTGGTTTTTGGAATTACTGGTCGTAATTTCTTTTTGGTCATAAGAAATATTATAGTTTTAGATAATTTTTTCTGTATTTAGTTAACCGTCATTGCAACATAGTTTATAAATATAAGCTTCTTTGTTCAAAATGACCATTCAGGGTAAGTTGTCTCAAATGAGATGGGATTCAATGTTTATGAGAATTATTATTCTTTTATTTACTCAAAGTTAATGAAAGTATTACAAAGTTTATTGAGAATTATTATTCTTTCATTTAGTCTAAGTTTATGAGAATTATATTATAAAGTTTATGAAAATTATTAATTTTTCGTTTAATTCACGCTGCAATATATTATTAAGTTAAATTTACCAAAAACTAGCACTAACTTTAATAAAATATTAAAACAGGAACTATTTGTCGTTTCCTCTACATGAAAGATACATGACAATCAATCCAGAGTCATGTGACAACCAACCCTGGGTATGGGGTAGTCGTCACATTTTCACGATCTTGCTTAGAATTAAATAACTTTTTTGTGTATAAATATATATAAATCTAATACTTTTTTTCTTATACCTAAAGGATGTAGCTACATTATAAAGTACTATACAATATTATAAAATATTGCTAACATTTTTTTAAAAATCAGTATTTGAAAAGTGTGACAACCCGCCCCGGTCTCTCCTATATACTACAGAA
This sequence comes from Temnothorax unifasciatus, assembly GCA_030770225.1. NCBI lineage: Eukaryota > Metazoa > Arthropoda > Insecta > Hymenoptera > Formicidae > Temnothorax > Temnothorax unifasciatus. The sequence continues at coordinate 36,327 of JASTWK010000903.1, read as the reverse complement.
AAATGGGGTAGCGGAGAATCATATAAAAAATAGGTTGAAGAAGGCTACAATAGCGATGAAGAGGACATAGAGCATAGGAGAGAGAATATTTAAAGAAGAGTTTAGAAGAAGGATGAAGATGTTCGAGGCACTGCTATAGAAAGCGTGGAATTATACGGAGATGAAATATAGGGGTGGCTATACGAAAGTAGATTAGATTTGATAAAAAAAAAGTATGTTAAATGGATTTTAGGATTGGATAGAAGAACCCCGAATTATATAATATCAGAAGAAGCCAAAATAAAGGAAATAAAAGTGAGGGCAATAAGGAGAGATATGAGAAGAAGTCGAGACAGTCAGAGAAGAAAATAATTCAAGCATGTATAAAGGATCTAGAGAGGAGCAGGCCAAGGAAAAAGGAAAGTAATTGGGAGAAGAAGAGAAGGGAACTGATAGAGAAGGCAGGAATAGAGAAAGAGCAGCTGAGGAGAGAAATGGAGGCAGAGGACCGGGAGGTGGCGGAGAATTTCGTAAAGAGAATAGAGGAAAAGGAGAAGGAGGAGAGACAGATAAACGAGTCAAGATACAATAGTAACTATAAAGAGATTTTAACAGGAGTTACCAAAGTATTTACTAGGAAAGAAAAAGAAAAAGGATAGAATGTTGATAGCCAGATACAGATGCAAGAGGTGAAAGGCAGTCAACATTGGAGAGAGGAAGAGGATAAAAGATGCAGAATATGCAAAAAGAAGAGGAGAACATAAAACATATACTAAAAGAATATGAAGAGACAAAAAGCGAGATACAGTTAAAAGAATTTTTAGGAGAGGAAGGAAAAGGACTAAAAGTAATGAAATGGATAGAAAAGGTTAGAAAAGAAGCGGAGAAAAGGGATGGGATAGAGGGAGAGGAGTAGGAAGGGAAATTGAAAAACAGTTAGAATTAGTTTTGGAGTTAATTAGAATTATCTAAGTGATATATGATACATATGTATGTAAAAGAGAAAATTATATGTTTGTAAATTTATGTAAGGGTTGACGGAAGTCATCCTAAGCTGGCAAGCAAGGCAAGGCAAGAATTAAATAACATAATAATAAAAATAATTAATAAAAAGAGAAGCAGATTTAAAATATTACAAGTTTAAATAAAATTTTGTTATTGCATAATAAACAGTAACAAAAATGTTTTAAAAATCCGTCTTACATTTCATCTTTTGATAAAACTGAAATGCCAACTCAATTTAATTGATATTAATAAAACGAATTTAATATTTTATTAAAAAATATCTTACAAATTTTTCACTATTGTCAAAAAGTTACTGCAAAAAATATCGTTTTAGCCAGAGCTGGAACCCTTCTTACTTTCCGTCCAAATAATAAGCAAGTAATAACTCGTAAATTAATAATTTAATTAGATAATCTACTTGGTGATAAAATATCTATTTATCCTGTGTTAAATATCATTGACCTTTATTTTTTAAGATTTTCGCTTTAAAAATTTTTTTTTCAGATTTAAATAATATTCCAAGTCATTTTGGAGTATGTATTTAAATCTTGAGAAAAAATTTCTTGAGGTTTTCCAGATATTTCCATTGAAATTTTCAGACTTGAAAGTTAGAGTATTTTAGATGTAAATTTAAAATTAATTCCGTTATTATTTTTAGACTTCTTATTCCTTCATTCCTACTTATTGCAATTATGAAAAAATTAAGAGCTATTTATTTTACAAATTACAAATTTAAAAAAAATACTGAAATGAAGAAATAAAGAATTTTCACAAAATATGTATAAAATTTTGTACTCATAATAATATCATTTTTTTACTTGCAAAAAATATAGTAAGAAAGGAGAGTATAATCTATATATAAACATGAAAAAGTATCAACAGTTAAATATTGTGTGAAGAAACATTCTTTAAAATAAAACGAAACTCATCTAAAATTCTAAACAGAATATATAGCATATGTGTATTTGTATACTCGCAAAATAAAAATAAAATTTTTAAAGAGCCAGTTTTGACAAGTTTCCTGAAAAAGTTCTAAATTTTCTAGATCTTTCAAACCAGTAAATATACCAAATACAAATCTTTATATAATTGAATTGTTTATATAAGGCTCCCGGATACCTGGCCGCCATGTTAGATCATGACTTCAAAGGCGAGAAATGACACACTGCACTAATCACATCGAAGTAATCTGAAAGTGTTAATTTCTGCAAATATCTTTTTATCTGGAAATTGCACGCAAGAATTCTCAGCGCATTTCTCAACTCTGACGTCACGAGCTCATATGACCGCGGCGAGAACCTAGGAATCTTAAGAAGTTTCAAAAAATTATTGGGACATTTATTATTATATGTGAGCCTTCGAGAAAATAACTGAACAGTGCCGTCCCAGATAGCCAAGCGTGATAAAACATATTGAGCAAACTAATGCATTGCATGTGTTTTCATATATTTGCTGTAAATTTTCTGAAATTGAAATAGAACACGTTACAAATACAGCTACATGACTGCTTATACGTGCAATTAGTTGGCGCAATTTCAAGAGCAAACGGTCCGCAATATTGGGCGCGTTCAGCAGAACAAACCGCTCAATAGCAATCGAACGTGATTGGCTCTTACTTTTAGACCCAACAAATCAACGTAGCATGTTGATAAGACGACACTCAACAGTTGTGTCTGCTGAACGCGGCCATTGGTACGTTATGTTGTCTGCAACATGTCGCACTATCACAAATCCCTCACAAATTGATGCTGTCACGTTGCAATCAATTTTCTGTTAATAGAAATATAATTCATATGAGTTCAACCCGACAAGCATAATGCTGTCTCACCTTGTCCCGAGTTTGCCAAAATTAGTTGCATTAATTTGTTGGCAACATGGCAGCAAACTCACAGCATTTGGCTATCTGGGGTTTAGTACCTCCCCAGTTAGCCAAATACTGTGAGTTTGCCATGTTGCCAACAAATTAATGCAACTAATTTTGACAAACTCGGGACAAGGTGAGACAGCATTATGCTTGTCGGGTTGAATTCATATGAATTATATTTCTATTAACAGCAAATTGATTGCTAGTGACAGCATCAATTTGTGAAGGATTTGTGATAGCACGACATGTTGCAGATATAACATATATAACGTACACCAATATTGCGGACCGTTTGCTCTTGTAATTACGTCAACTGATTGCATATAAAGCAGTCATGTAGCTGTATTTGTAACGTGTTCTATTTCGATGTCAGCACAGCAACTAGACACTACAAACGCGCGCTTCGCGCGCGCTATTTAGCTTTAACATTATGCTATTACTATTACACTGTTAACTCCTTGATACACACAACTGTCAAAATATACAATAATAGCTGCAAATGAAGTAAGCGCAGCAAGAGAGCCAATCGGCATCGTGGAAAAGCGACAACAATAAACTTTATATCTCTTTTTTAGATATGGAATATATGAAAACACATGCAATGCATTAGTTTGCTCAATATGCTCTATCACGCTTGACTATCTGGGTCGATACCTGCGTGAAAATAACATATTATACCCTCATGAAACCTCACAGACTTCCGTATTAAAAGTAATGGTAATTATACAGTAATACGGACCACCCTCCGATGACTTTGACCTTGACATATGTGTCAAGGTCACCCTTCTGAGTGACCTTCGGAAGGTTTTAGCCGTTGCTCGTTTTTTATTAAAAAGTTATTAACAAAAAAAGTTTCGAAAATATAGCAGTTATTTTAAGTATTGTGAGGCATAAACGACCAATATTACGTTTTTTTTTTTTTTTAAGTAGAGAATATCTCGTTTCGCGTGAAAGTTGCTGCTTTACCAAACGCGCAACGAACCCATGTGGCACCTCGTTTTGCGTGAAAAGTGTATGCGTGAACTAACTATTCTCTGCTTTACATGACTTTCCTTTGTTCATAACTACCCTATTTCCATATACATATTGGTCTTCCAATACTCAAAATAACTGCTATATTTTCCAAACTTTTTTTTGTTAATATACTTTTTAACGAATAACGAGCGATGGCTAAAATCTTCTGAAGGTCATTCAGGAAAGTGACCTTGACAACATATGTCAAGGTCAAGGTCATCGAAGGGTGGTCCGTATTACTGTATAATTACCGAAGTAATAATATGGGAATAGAAGAAAAAATGTTTCACCTTCTCCTTTTTGCTGAAAAATCTACCAAGGCTACTCTTAATGCCTTTCTTTTTTTGCGCAGCCGCGACCGCGGCTGCTGTGGCGGGACTCATGGTCGACTGCATGTGCAGATGCGATGTCGATAATTGTCCGATGGGCAGTCCAACGCTGGAGAAGTTGTTCTTGTGCAAACTGTCCTGGCTGCTGTGACGTGAGGACAATGGGGAAGGAGGAGTTCCAGAATTGAGTGCGCCGTTGTTATGCTGCCCATGCCTGCTGCATGGAGCACTAATCTAGTTTCTATTTCTACTCTAATCAATGCTATTACAATCTAGCTCACACAAGAATGTTAGCCTTTTCATATTTCTCTTCTCCTGTTCTATATATTTTAGATGTGTAAATTCACTCGGTGCCTTTACATTCGGTACCTTATAACTCCGTTTTAAGATTAAATATTTTTTGGCCCTTTTATGGTTTGCAAGTGTGGACTTCTACGTTTACAAAACAAAACATATGCTTCGGTGAAGCAGACGACAAAATCTCACAAAATAGTCATAAATGGTGTTTGAAAAACAGCATTTGAGGCACTGTACGTTTTTCGCGTTTTAATTAGAAAAGAATGCTTCTAAAGCATTGGAAATCTTGAAAAATTGATTTGTTTTGTTCTGGTTGAAGGTACTATGGCCAATATGTGCAAAAAGTGATATTAGGGTTTTTTTTTTGGAACTAGGTGAATTATTTTGTCACACGATAACACTCAGTCACAAAAGAAACAAAATACATATGCACGTGATACTGCCCAATTTTAAATAGCACATTCAACTAACAGTAAAAAAAATAAAACAGTATTATTAAAGTAAAGTTAATAAAATTAACATAAGCATATCTAATAAATAATGAGAAACAACATTAACAGAGAAAAGTGTATAAAAAATTAATTCTACGATGCGCCGTATTTGCGCATTAGAATATCGATGATCAACCTTTTTATAAGATAGAATTGTCACAAAAGCAAGTGATTACAAAGATACAGAGAAAAAAGGCCGAAAGTATAATAAGATAACGCCACAAGTGCAATATGTATATAAAATGCTGCTATATAAAACAAAACATATTTCATGAACAAACTCAATGCCTCTTTAAATCGCAATATATTTTGCATCATTATATTCATTACTGTCTACGGTGTCGAATTTCCGTCTGTATCTTTGTAACGTATTCGTGCAAGACAACCTTATACGCAAGACAGATCGACGCGTTTCGCATAGTGAATCCAACTTTTTCGATTCCATTAGTCTCTTCGTCTGTTGTAAATTGGACAGGCTCAAAAATACGATGGATGTGAAAACAAGCTAGTAAGCAGTCTCTCCTGGGATTTTTGAATATCTATTAGACCTATTGGTCGTTTCCATACCACTGTGCTCGAGAATTGATACTGCGGGCATATAAGTGATACTTTGCACGCTATATCTTTTTACATCTTCAAAAAAGATGTTTAAGAAAATGATATAGTTATTTCAATAATGAACAAATTACCATCAATGTGACTTGAGCTGATTTGAAAGTCACTCATCTCATGCCCACAAGAGCCATTCAAATGCGTCGTGAACAGCGGCACACAAGGCTGCGTTCGGAAACGTCACCCGGAGTGATACACACGAGTGTACTCCCTTCTCTTTCTGTCTTACAATTAGCGAGTTAGAAGGAGAAGGGAGTATACTCGAGTGACATTTCCGAACGCAGCCTAATTATGTGATTTACATGCAATATTAGTATCATTAATTAACCTGTGCGTGGGGAAACCAGCACTCGGAAATCCACTCTGTCCGGTACGTCTGATAGCACAAACAATGTAAAGTACTAACTTAAGCAATAATAATAAATTCGGTTAATCTCATCTCCATATATACAATATAATTAAGATGTAACAGATATATAAAAATTAAAGTTTCCCCACATTGCATATATTCTTTGTAATGATTTTTGGCACGACTATAAGATATTTGATATTTCACTTGTTCTATTTTAGAAATGCGATTGCCAAAATGTCAAAAATAATTTACATTATAAAAATATAAAAATATATAAATTGGTTTGTCTTAAAATGGAAAATATACCTTCTAAGTTCTTCCTGGCTATGGGCCAATGCTTGAACGACTCGTTCCAATCTCAGAGATCTGGCTGTTAAAGGAGATGCTGCGTCGCTGCCACCACTTCCAACACCACCGGTACTATCTCTTTCGCTAACCGAGTGCAGTTCCTCTCCTGACAACTGCAACTGTTACAGATGGAAAGTGTTATTCCATTTCTGTATGCAATTTATATATGGTATCTCAAATATGGTCTCTCTACCAAAACTTTTTAATGATAAAGTCTTTGGTCAATTTAAAGTCGATTATAGCAGAAATGTCACAGGAGAACATCAAACATTAAAACATTTATTGCAACTTTCCAATTTTCGTGCACCATATCTTTTTGTGCATATCTTTTGTGCTTAAGATTCACTAATTAATTCTATGAAACTAAACACTATCTGAAATTAAGTGCAGGCTAATACTTTGTTATCTGTTCAGCCTTTCAAAGTTTAAGGAGGTTCAATCGTTACTTGTGAGTCAAAAATGAGATTGAAATAAATGTCATTACAGCGATCCCGAATTATATGCAATATTAGTATAATAAATTGTGGATGCTACTTCCCACACAGCACAGGTAGATTCTGAGAATGTACTCAGTATATCACAAACGTAGATTGCGTATATCCTGTTGATATTCGAAATACGTCCATGATATTTTAAGAATGTACTGAGGATGTTCTAATGTCTGCCCTAAACGCTTACTTAGTATATACTGAGAATATTTTTTTGTATATTGTGAGTATATTAAAAAAATATTTTGATTACATTACCAGTATCTATTATAGAATATTTCCAAAATTATTTATTTCGAAATTTTATTATTTTTTAACTTTGTTTCTTAAAATGCAGATGCAGTCTACTAGGTATAATTATAAATATTTTCTCGTATCTGAAAAATCTGAAAAAAACACTTACCTTGGTGGGATTCGAACTCGCGACCTCTGGATCGTGAGCCAACTGCCTTACGTGGTAGACTACTTCTTAATTTAATAAAGTGTTATACATATATAGTCTACATATGTTATAACCAGCGCAAATATATAATTTTTCAAAAATCATCTTAAGAAACAAATTCAGTTTAAAAAGAGTAATAAAATTTTGAATTAGATATGTGATATAATATTTCTTAATGTCCGGTGAATGTCAGAAACCAGTGCCGGCTCATTACGAAATTCACCCGGGATGTCGAATAAATATTAAGTAAATGTTTTTTCAAATTATTATTGCAAGTGAATAAGTCATGTAAAATAAATATTAAATTAATATCGAATAAATATTAAATAAATGTTTTTTTAAATCATTATTGCAAATAAATGAGTAATGTAAAATAATTATTAAATTAATGTCGAATAAATATTAAATAAATGTTTTTTAAAATTATTATTGCAAATGAATAAGTAATGTAAAATAATTATTAAATTAATGTCAAATAAATATTAAATTAATGTCGAATACATATTAAGTAAATGTTTTTTTCAAATTATTATTGCAAGTGAATAAGTAATGTAAAATAAATATTAAATTAATGTCAAATAAATATTATTATAAATAAATGTTTTTTAAAATTATTATTGCAAATAAATAAGTAATGTAAAATAAATAATAAATTAATATCGAATAAATGTTAAATAAATGTTTTTTTAAAATCATTATTGCAAATAAATTATTAATGTAAAAGAAATATTAAATAAACGTTAAATAAACGTTTAATAAATATTTTTTCTAAATCATTACTTCAAATAAATAATTAATGTGAAATAAATATTTAATAAACATTAAATAAATATTATTTTTACAATGGATTGTATAAATGTATAATTAATAAAAAATAAATATTAAAAACACATTTAAAAAACATTGTCTGCTGATTGGGTAGCTCACTTACTCTTTGTCTCTTTCTTATTATGCTTTCTAAAAATCCGATAAAAAAAAGTGTGCAAGTAGAAACTTGTACATTGCTTCCTCATAGTTTTTTTAAGTGTGGAAGTAGAAACCTGCACATTGCTTTAGTTTTTAAGTGGGCAAGCAGAAACTTCCTTACAATTTTCAAGTATGCAATTTATAAATTTGCACATTGTTTCATAGTTTTTAAGTGTGCAAGTAGAAATCTGTACATTGCTTACTTGTAGTTTTTAAGTGTGCAAGTAGAAACCTTCGCTCACAAAGCTTCCTTTATGAGGAAGCTTTTATTTTCTTCAATGCATAATTATTTATTTATTTGTTTTGGCTTCCTCATAGAGAAAGCTATGTGAGCGAAGGTTTCTACTTGCACACTTAAAAACTACAAGTAAGCAATGTACAGATTTCTACTTGCACACTTAAAAACTATGAAACAATGTGCAAATTTATAAATTGCATACTGAAAATTGTAAGGAAGTTTCTGCTTGCCCACTTAAAAACTAAAGCAATGTGCAGGTTTCTACTTCCACACTTAAAAAAACTATGAGGAAGCAATGTGCAAGTTTCTACTTGCACACTTTTTTATTATCCTAAAACATCATTTTTTGTAAAGGATTTTTTTTTAAGTTTTTGAATTTTTTTAAATTCAAAATATTGGACTATTTCTAATTTCATTATATTCTTCAGTCTTTTCTACCCTTATTTCATATATAATTCTTTAAGATTTGATTGATTAGATCCATTTTTATACACAATCAAAGGTCTATAATTTTTTTATATGTGAAATATGTGTGGCAAATTTTGAAATATTGGGCTATTTATAGTTTTATTATATTCTTAGCAACTTTATACCCCTATTTTATATATAATTATTTAAAATTTTATTGATTAGACCCAGCTTTATAAAGTTTCTATGTATGTATGAATTCTCCGAAATTTCAAATGTGTTTAACACGAGAACTAATGAATCAAATTTTAAAGAATTATATATGAAATAGGGGTAGAAAAGACTGAAGAATATAATAAAATTAGAAATAGTCCAATATTTCAAAATTTACAAAAGTTAGAGCAACCACGGGTATTTCTAAAAAAATTCAAAATTTTTTTAAAAAAGAACTTTTTTACCGATTATCGCCAAACTCAATACCAACCTTCCTTGAATGATACTCTATCGATTAAAAAAAAAAAACAGCCCGATATCTCAATATTTGCGGTAGTTAGAGCAACCACAACATCAAATGTGCACATACACACACACACACACACACACATACGGACATTTTTTTTAGGCGATATTTTGACGTTTTACAACACTCTGAACATATTGGCATCAAAAACTCAAAAAACAATCTTTTCTTTGGTTTTTTCTACCCCTGTTTCATATATAATTCATTTAAATTTGGTTGACTAGACCCAACTTTATACGCAATCAAAGGTTCATATACGAAATTTACGAAAACAAAGCTTCCTCTATGAGGAAGCAAAAATATACTATTCTGATAAATTTAGCATATCCTGAAAATATTCGATAAATAGACCGAATATTACTGATAAATTTCGAATATTGTTAAAATATCAGTAAAATAATATACTATTTTCATCAATTTTGCATATCCTGAAAATATTCGATAAATAGACCGAATATTACTGATAAATTTCGAATATTCTTAAAATATCAGTAAAATAATATACTGCAAAATACGTTATAGAGATATTATCAGTATATCTTGTATATCTATAGTATATTGAGTAGCAATTCAGTATATACGAATGATATCATGTGCTGTGTGGGTTACGTGCTATATTCTTCAATTATTAGTGTATAGAATATTAACAAACATATACTGGGGTATGAGAGCGTCAACGACTCGGGAATTGGTTATTTGGCAAACATTATAGGTTAGAACTTGTCACTTTGTGACAATAAGCTTTCTATACTCGAAAGCCAACTTAGAGCCTTTTTTTTATATGATTTACCCTAATTTTTTTATATGATTTACATAAACACTTTACACAAATAATCGCAAAACTTGAGCAATATTGACCGTATAGTTTTTTTGTAATATTATTCAGAAGTTGACCACTTTTAGCCTATACCCTTATGGAGAAAGTCTCTCCGAGGTAGATTATCACTGGTTTAGTACACAATTATCCAACTTTTAAGACTTTGAAAACTAGCATTTGATAGATGAAACATCAAGGATTGTGTAAAGACTTTAAAAATCGGACTTTACCGTGTGGATTGAAGGATTTATCGTCACAAAGTTCAGGTCCCAGCGTAGAATAAGCGATTCCCGAGTCGTTGACGCTCTCATACCCCGACATATATTTATTAATATTCTATACATTAATAATTGACGAAGAATATAGCACGTAAGTAGCATCCACAATTCATTATACTAATATTGCATATAATTCGGGATCGCTGTAATGACATTTATTTCAATCGCATTTTTGACTCACAAGTAACGATTGAACCTCCTTAATTTGCGAAAACCTTATTTTTCAATCGCTTATAAATCGGAAATTATCAATATATTTTCTTAATATTTTCATTAAGAAAAAAATTGTCCAAGCAAGCTGTCATTAAGAAAATATCCTTTATGCAACACGTGCATGGAAAGTGGCACATTACGCACGCTACGCGTGCGTGATGGACCACTTTCCACGCACTTGCGGCATAAAATAGGGTGTGCACGACGTGCGTAAAGATGAAAATTCCCGGGTGCGTTGACCGCACTCGGGAATTTTCATCTTACGGCACTTGTTGCACAAATAACTATTGAGACGTCATATGTATAAAATATGTTTCTAATAAATATATAAATATATATATATATATATATATATATATATATATATATATATATATATATATATATATATATATACATATATATATATATATTTATATATCATGATATCATTATGGTACTGTATATTGCAATTTATTATTTGTCAAGTTATTATCTATCTTTGATATTATTTTTGATATTATTATCTTTGATGCCAAGAAAAACACAGAGTTTTTGATTTTTCTCTTAAGGGGATGCTGGAGCCGTCTGTATAACCGACAAAATTACCATTTTCTATGTTATCGACTATATCTGTCCTTGTATAGACAAAGATATAGACAAGGATAGCACGCTACATTGCACGCACACATACGCACGATGCACATCGACATCATACTTTTATATTACGCTTCCAAATCTTGGGGGGTTTATCGATGTTTTTCTTGTTGTGCAATTCAGGGAAGCTTGTTTTCGCGTTCGTATCAATGATATATATCTCTTATATGAAACACATCTTGTGACGAGCTGACAGCTCGCCGCAACTCGAGACGCCATATTGGGATAAAAGTAGATAAGAAAATCTGTACCTAAGGCAGAATTTTAATTATGTCAAATTAATACGACGCTACGTGACGACAAAAAATGCCGGTAAAACAGCCCTGGTAACCATCTCCGATAGAAAACGATAAAAAAATTTCTTATCGTTTTTAATACGGTTAGTGAATCGTTTATTTACGGTACTCTATCAGAAACTCACGTTACAAAATACTTAGGATCCTATCGTAAATGTCTTATTAGCTATACATCAGTTTTTATCGTTTTTAATACGGTTAGTAAATCGTTTATTTACGGTACTCTATCAGAAACTCACGTTACAAAATACTTGAGATCCTATCGTAAATGTCTTATCAGCTATACATCAGTTTTTATCGTTTTTGATACGGTTAGTGAATCGTTTATTTACAGTACTCTATCAGAAACTCACGTTACAAAATACTTAGGATCCTATCGTAAATGTCTTATCAGCTGCACATCAGTTTCTATCGTTTTTAATATGGTTAATGAATTGTTTGAATCGGTTTTAGTCAATCCATTTCAATCGTTATGAATCGTGAATTAAGGAAACAGATTCATATCGATTCATTTCTTTCAATCGGTTTTTATCGTTTTGAAGAATGCCGGGAACGGGCAACTACCGCCAGGAGGTCCTTATATGAAGAGATCCCTCCAGTTACGATACTGGATTTCTCTGCTTTTTGCTTCGCAGGCGGTCTGCTTATATATTATGACTGGATGTATTTTAAATACGAGAAGCGTTTTTCATCATGCGCGGTTTAGCGGCATTGTCGCGAACTAATCGCCAATTTGGTTGATGCGGATTCAATTTATATCATTGATATACGATAGAAAACGAACCGATTTGCTGCTGTAAAGAAGTAGTCCGGGAGTCAGGGGATTAGATATTGAAGTTCACGGCGCAAAGCTGGAACTTTTTTTAATCGATTCTTATGATATCTCGTAACAAGTGTATAAAGTCTCTAGAATCAACTCGGCCCGCTTCGCCTTTTTTTATTGCAAAAAATATATATATATATGTATATATAAACGCGTTTTTGTATAGTTTTCTTTAAATAACTCCTTCTGTGTTGGTCAAACGACAAAACTTGAAGAGAGGAAAATTGTTCGGAAGGAAATTTCCTATAAGAATAAGCCTTAAAAAAATTTTTTTGAATTGCAAAATTGCAAAAAATAAACAAGAAAAGGGCCATTTTTACAGGTTTCCGAAAACTGGGTTAAAAATTATCATATTTAAGCGGACATTCACTCAATGATACCTTTCAGTATGCTGACAAGTGTGCACAAGGCTCGCCTCCAATTTTTATATGGCTGCCTATTAACAAATTATTTATGCAAATCGGGCGCTTGGCTCTCACGTCTGAACGGGTGAACTTATTTTGATGCACTTTATTGGAAATGAAAGGTAACGATGTCTAGTTTATAAATTTAAACTAAAATTTTTTTTCTGAAATTTGACTATTATTTAAAACAATTTAAATTTCGGCGTTGTTTATTGGCGTAGAGTAATGCAAATAACACCATTGGTTTGCGTTTAAAAAATTATAAATTTAAAAAAAAAACGTCCCGATAGAACGACCAATAGAAGCTGAGATAATTGACTTTTACATAATTGATGATTACAGCTAAACTATTTCATATTTTTACTTGAAATTTAATGTGAAGGTACTGGAGTGAGTGCTTTAACGGTGGCATTTTTTTCGCTGCAATTCGACTGCCAGGTTCGGCGAAAAAAATGTCGAATACAGCGGTTTTAGAGCGAGAGCGCTGGAGCGGATGCAGCGGCGCGTGGCGGCTCGACTGCGGTGGCTCGCAGGCGCGCGAGTCCGCCAAACTCGCTTAATTAACAATTACTTTTCTCTGCAACAAAAGCACGTATCCAAACGAATTTTTTTTTTAATCTGCTTGAAATTTTCCGAATTTTATGATTGTCACATTATGAATGTCATATTCTCAGTATTAATGGAGATAAACAAGATATATTAGGAAAAATACGTATTAATTAATAATAAATTATTTTTGTGATTTTATACTGTATACAGTATAACATTTTATACTGTATACAGTATACAATTTTATGGCTACTTATTAACAAATTATTTATGCAAATCGGGCGCTTGGCTCTCACGTCTGAACGGGTGAACTTATTTTGATGCATTTTATCGGAAATGAAAGGTAACGTCAATAAACAACGCCGATATTGAATATGCAAAATTTAAATTGTTTTAAATAATAATCAAATTTTAGAAAAAAAAATTTATTTCAAATTTATAAACTAGACATCGTTACCTTTCATTTCCGATAAAGTGCATCAAAATAAGTTTACCCGTTTAGACGTGAGAGCCAAGCGCCCGATTTGCATAAATAATTTGTTAATAGGCAGCCATATAAAAATTGGAGGCGAGCCTTGTGCACACTTGTTCAGCATACTGAAAGGTATCATTGAGTGAATGTCCGCTTAAATATGATAATTTTTAACCCAGTTTTCGGGAACCTGTAAAAATGGCCCTTTTCTTGCGTATTTTTTGCAATTTTGCAATTTAAAAAAAATTTTTAAATTTTTTTAAGGCTTATTCTTATAGGAAATTTTCTTCTGAACAATTTTTTTCTCTTCAAGTTTTGTCATTTGACCAACACAGAAGGAGTTATTTAAAGAAAACTATACAGAAACGCGTTTTTTTATATATTTTGCAATAAAAAAAGGCGAAACGGGACGAGTTGATTCTAGAGACTTTACACACTTGTTACGGAATATCATAAGAATCGATTTAAAAAAGTTCCAGCTTTGCGCCGTAAACTTTAATATTCTCATTTTTTAATAGCCCTGACTCCCGGACTAAAGATGATAAGTTGTATGTCAAAAAATCCTGATAAGAAACGATAGATGTATCGGTTCGGTTAAGTTGTATAAATATCGACGAAATGTCTAACGTTTTAACCTTATAAAAACATATACAAAGTAGAAGTTTTTCAAGCGATTCAATTTATATCATTGATATATGATAGAAAACGAACCGATTTGCTGCCGTAAAGAAGATGATAAGTTGTATGTCGGAAAATCCTGATAAGAAACGATAGATGTATCGGTTCGGTTAAGTTGTATAAATATTGACGAAATGTCTATCGTTTTAACCTTATAAAAACATATACAAAGTAGAAGGTTTTCAAGCGATTCAATTTATATCATTGATATACGATAGAAAACGAACCGATTTGCTGCCGTAAAGAAGATGATAAGTTGTATGTCAGAAAATCCTGATAAGAAACGATAGATGTATCGGTTCGGTTAAGTCATATAAATATCGATAAGATGTCTATCATTTTATTCTTATATATCCGTATTAATGCATACGGTAAAATTATTACCATAAATAACGATACATATTATATCGTGTATATACGATTGATTCAGACAGGCAATAATTGTACATATAGAAAACGATTCATAACTATAAAATTTGTATAGTTATTTTCTTATTCAAACCTAAAACGATAGAAACCGATTCGATTCGATTAATGTTTTATCTGTCTTCTAAATATGCAACGATAGAACCGATAAGATACTATTAAAAACGATACAGATATAGCCGTTTTTAATCGTTTTCTATCGGAGATGGTTACCAGGGAGACGACTCCAGCATCACCTTAATTGAAATTTCAATTAATAAAAATTATTTCAAAATAGTTATTTGTGCAACAAGTGCCGTAAGATGGAAATTCCCGGGTGCGGGGTTGACGCACGAGCCGAAGGCGAGTGCCGTCAACGCACCCGGGAATCTTCATCTTTACGCACGTCGTGCACACCCTATTTTATGCCGCAAGTGCGTGGAAAGTGGCGCGCGTAGCGTGCGTAATGTGCCACTTTCCATGCACGTGTTGCATAATATAATTTTATTGTAAACCTTATTCAAAAAATCTTTTTCACAACACCTCCATGGAAAGTTCGACTTTCCATGCCTGTAGAGAGGGGCGAAAGCGGCCAATTTCACGCCAGGGCGGCATAGCGGGCGGAAAGTAACCACTTTCCTCTCTGTTTAGCGGGTGGAAAGTAAGCCTTGGCTTGAAATTGACCACTCTCGCCTCTCTCTAGGCATGGAAATCGAAC
Organism: Temnothorax unifasciatus; assembly: GCA_030770225.1. NCBI lineage: Eukaryota > Metazoa > Arthropoda > Insecta > Hymenoptera > Formicidae > Temnothorax > Temnothorax unifasciatus. The sequence continues at coordinate 20,685 of JASTWK010000903.1, read as the reverse complement.
TTTCCGTATTGTGAAAAATATCGTGTGCACCTCGGGGCAAAAGCTTTTTCAGACTCGTGTGATTTGCCGCCCGAGCCTTCGGCTCGGGCGGCAAACTTCACACTCGTCTGAAAAACGCTTCTTTCGCCCCTTGGTGCACAATATACTATTGCGTTAATCTAATAACAATTATCTAAATTGAGTTGCTAGCTAACCTGACTGGCAGGAAGAGATTCCGATAATTGACCCGGACTAACTAAGGAAGCGGCATATTGATGTAAATGCGCCGGAGACATTGACGCAGGTGCCTACATGAAAAAGAAAATACAGAAATATATTACAAGCAATATGATCGCTTTGCTCATACTGTATGTAATCAAACCGACATAAATAAATAATTATTGCATTTACGTGATTACTAACGGTGTGGTACTTATGCAAATAATCCCTGTTTGGACTGTGGTGCGATTTTGGTGTAGATCGGCCGCTCAGTGGCGGCGATGCTCGTTCGAGGCTTCGGCCCCTTGCTAATAGATTCATGTGCTCGAGGCTGCCGACGCGAGACTCTAGTTCTTCCGCACGTGCTTCCGTACTCTGTTTTTCTTCCTATAAAATTCTCCATGTTTAATCGCCCCGAACTTAAAAATTATCGATTCTTTGAGATTTAAAGAAAGATGAATATTAAAATAGACTAAAATCAGTATGTAAAAGGAATCTGTTGAGTCTACAATACTTTATTTCATCAACTTTTACATTAATATTCTAAATTCATATAAGACAGATCTATGCATTTAAAATTGTATAACACCACTTACCTGAATTAATCTAATTTCCTTATTAATAGCATCTAATTGTTCTTGCAGCATCAATGCCAATGTTTGGGCATCCGTATGCCCGGTAGGGCTAATTACGTCTGCCGCACAACTGAAGATACTTTCGTTATCCCCGTCGCCTTCTGCGTCACTCGAAACATCAAACGCTTGTTGAACATTAGCGAGCACATGCGCTTGTTGCAGCTTTTCCCACTCCTGCTCCGCCAAAGTCCGTGCAACATAATTCTAAAGTATCCAAACTCATGTTATACATATTTATTTTTAGACTTACATAGTATGATTAATTAGTACTTTTTATAACTTGATATAAAGGATACCAGTACCTTTGATGAATCATCTTCGATTGATCGTTTACCTCCTCTTCTAGGCAACGAGTGTGTGTCGAAACTGCTATGACTTGCGCTCCTCGAGAAGGAGCCTGGATCCACAGCATTTGGCGACAAACTTCTCGTTAATGCGTCTGTTTGTTGAATATTAAACGCAATTTCCTGCTGGAGCATTTGTCTTTTAACGTTGTCGATTTCCAAACGCGCCTTGCCCAATTCCTTAACAATGTCAGTTTTCTCGTTTTGTAAATCCTCCGCCACCTTTCTCGTTTTTTCGAGTTCCTGAGTAAGCGCGTTCTTTTCTTCTAACGCGTGCATTCTTTCTTTCAAATGCACTTGCAATCTTTCATTGGATTCTAAGCAAAAAATTAAACTCTTAACTTAATGTCACTTAATAAATATGCATATAGATAAGTATATAAAGTGCAGCACCAAATATCTGTTGTTTTTCAAAATATGAGAATTTTTGTATTATCATTTTTATAAGAAGTCATAGGAATTTTTTGAAAGGTCAACTATAGTAATGGGAAGAAAATTCAAACTGCATCTCATTCCTAACATTATTTCATGATTAAGGATAATAAAGATACTTAAATATTAAGCATTATTTAAATTATTCTTCTAGATTCTAGACAGCAAATGTATTTTCTCGTTTCTCTAATAACTGTTCAACAAAAAAATTGCATGAGAACGAGAATAATTGTAGTTTTTTGTATCCTGAATATGATCCCGTTTACTAAATTGCTCTATCACGTCACAATTTTGAGAAATTTGCAGTTAAAATTGTCAAAAAGGTTATTAATGTATTTTGACATATTGTTCGGATATGTGACGTATTAGAGAAGTTTTATTGCAATCAAAATTATGTTGTTAGAACTTTCAGCCCTTGGGAATCCTGCAGTGACAGGCGAACTTCCTCGATGTCGATAATGTCAACCTTTCTAATTTTGTTTTCCCTATATCTGTCTTTGTCTAACGAAATGACATCTGTTCTTGTTCGATTGCTCGTCATCTCTCGCAAGATCCGGCAACTACTATTGCTGTTGTTCTTGTCATTCTGCATCCGTATTTGCATTAGTAAAATAAACTTTCGATGGATCTTTTTTTGTACGCATAATTGAATCTTACTTTTACTTGTACGATATTATTCCTACATGTTTTCCCAAGGGAGGATGATAAACATTATGTATGTATAAACTGCAGAATTTTTTAAGGAGGTTCCGTCGCTACAAAAAAATGCAGCCAGTTTTATGAAACTTTAATATGTTGTTCTGGAATGCAAAATAGAATTATGTGAATTTTTTGGAAATTTTTCACCGTCCCGTTTTGAAAGAAATCTACTCCAAAGTTGTACTTTTTAGCATAGGTTCTTATGGCAAATGACATATTGCACACCTTCAGAATGAAATAAGTGCAAGAAAAAATGCAAATAATAAGGAAAAAAATATGCACATGTAACTTAATAATTTACAAATAATGAAAGAAAGGGGAAGGTTACCGCACATTTCGTAGAAAAATTAATTATTAAAGCATAAATTGCTTGATTTTTCGTCTGCTAGACTGCCACGGTCGTGATCTGCAGCTTCACGCACTATACACGCGGCGACCAATCAGAGCAATCCCCTTCTCTCCCACTACTTCAAACGCTAATGCTCTGTTGTCCCTTGCGTCCCACTACTCCCCTCGATAAAGCAACCGAACCTCCGCAAATATTGTCGTCAGGTGACAGCTGTATGTGCCCAAATAATTAATATTTTTAATTTTTTGGTGTTTTTAATATAAAATCGCGTTTGTTACCCTAGATTTTTGTACGGACTTTAATTCTGTAAAAGATTTTTGCAATTCTATAAAGCCAATTAAAAGATCCATCTAAAAACGATAATGTCGATAAATCATACGGCGGCAGGATTCCCAAGGCCCCTGGATGATTTCGGAAAATACAGTTTCGGAAAATACGGAGCCAGTTTCATGAAATTTTAATATGTTGTTCTGGAAATGCAAAATAGAATTATGTAAATTTTTGGGGAATTTTTCACCGTTTAAAAAATACAATTTTTGGAGTAGATTGTTTTCAAAACGGGACAGTAAAAAATTCCCAAAAAATTCACATAGTTTTATTTTGCATTCCAGAACAACATATTAAAATTTCATGAAACTGGCTGCAGTACACTCAACTTTGATGGTTAACACTCAAAGTTGAGTGTTAACACTAAACTTACGCGAGTTAACACTCAAATTTGGGCGTAAGTTTAGTGTTAACACTCAAGTTTGGATGTTAACCATCAAAGTTGAGTGTACTTTTTCATAAGGAATCCTATAGTCGTCTGTAATACCGACACTTGTATTTAACCTTAATTTGCGAAAACATTCAGAGTATCCAGGGCCTTTAAAAGGAATTTGTTATGTCGATTATGATTAGAAAGATATTGATGATTTACATTTCGTCAAAGTTGCGATCATTAGGATCTATGAAATATTTTTTAATTGTTGTAAAAACTTAAGGATTTTTTTAGATCACGGAATACTAATTTGGGCTCAACTTCCGAATAGCCTCTACCTCCGAATTTGATGAAACTTGCAGGAGTTGCTGACTATTAGAGAACATGTTCATACCATAAAGGATTTTGTACGGAAACAAATAGGAACGGAGAAATTGGCGTCAAAAATTGAAAATTTGGTAAATGTCTACAATTAGGGCCCCAATGAGAAATCAATTACAAAGAGGTAAATTCTATGTATTTTTGCCCTTCGAATCTAAAACTGTTGATAAAATTTGAGGGTCGCTTGTATTTTTTAAGATATCGTTAAGAAAATGAGAAAAAAACACTAAATGTAGGTTAGATGACGCGCTTTAACAGTATTTAACTGTTTAAAGTGCGTCACTAATCTGCATAGGTTAGATAACGTGCTTTAAAAGTATTTAAGTGTTTAAAGCGCGTCACTAACCTATATAAAAAATATCAAAATCCGAAAAATTGTCTATAAATTAGAATCAAAATTTTGAATTTTTGACGCCAATTTATCCGTTCCTATTTGTTTCCGTACAAAATCCTTTATTGTCGATTCTTGAGCCTTTGCTCTCGTGGGACTCTCCAAGTTATGGCACGATGATCGCTCTGTGTGTAGATTTCAGAGACCTTCCAGCAGTTATTGCCTTTGGCCAGGCCACTGCTGACAAAGGTGAGGTCGATCACTGAGCTGGCTTCTCCCCTGACAAACGTCGGTTCCTTTCCGCAGTTTAGCAGCGCGAGGTCCAGCACAGAGAACGCTTCCAAGAGTGCCTGCCCTCTCTTCTTCGTCTCTTTACTGCCCCATTCCACTGCCCAGGCGTTGAAATCACCAGCGATGGCCACTGGGCTGCGGTTTTTTGCGTCATCAACGAGTCGATCAAGCGCTTTCTCAAAGTCTTCTTGCGACATGCTCGGCGGCATGTAACAGCTGTAGAAGTGCATTCCGCTAATCTTCACTCTCACGAAGATATCCTCAGGGTCTCCCATGACCTCCTGGAAGGGATGTTTCCCACATGCCCAAATGGCTGCTGAGCCTGTCGCATCGGTCTTCCAGGTAAGTTCGTCTAGGTTCCTGTATTGGTCAGCAATAATGACCACGTCTACTTTCTCCTCACGCACCGTCTGGGACAGCAGGTCCTGTGCTGTTTTGCAGTGGTTGAGATTGATCTGTAGCACCTTCAGCGCCATTTTTGGAGAAGGGCTTGTGTGTGTGTGTGTGTGTGTGTGTGTGTGTGTGTGTGTGTCCCTTTTATGCATATAAATACCATTGTTTGTTATGATTTTGTTCGTCGCGTAGCCCGTAAAGCCCGTATCAGATTAGCGGCTCGCAGCCGCGAGATGCCGCGACTGTGATTGCGATTACGTCTCTTGACCAATGAGAAATGTCCGAATTTCCAGCAGCTTCTTTCTCATTGGTCAAGAGACGTAATCGTAATCGCAGTCGGGGCATCTCGCGGCTGCGAGCCGCTAATCTGACACGGGCTTTACGTGCTAAACTTAATCTTAATAATACGAGTGTACATCCTTAGTATTAGTAAGTCGATCTGGATAGCTTAGTTAGTTGAACGGTGGACTGGCGATTGGAAAGTGTCGAGTTTCAGTGTAGTTTTCTTGTTTTATACTTTTTGTGTTTATATGTTTAAATAACGAGCGCAGGCTGAAACCTTCTGAAGGTCACTCAGGAGGGTGACCTTGACAACATATTTCAAGGTCAAGGTCATCGAAGGTGTCCTCCTCCATGTAAACAATTACCCAATAGGTAATCATACAATTTGTATTTTTTTAATTTCTCCGTTCCTATTTGTTTCCACAAAATCCTTTATGATATGAACATGTCCTCTAATAGTCAACAACTCCTGCAAGTTTCATCAAATTCGGAGGTAGAGGCTATTCGGAAGTCTTACCCTAATTTGATGTCATAGTTGATAAATTCAAAATGGTAAAGCCAATATGGCGGATATCAAAATTAAAAATGGTCTAATTTTTACTTTTAATATCCACCATATTGGTTATTTTAATTTTATCAATTTTGACATCAGATTAATATATATTCAGCGACTTAAAAAATCCTTGTAAAAAATGTCGTAGGTCCTTAATGGCTATGTAAGTCAACTTTGACGCAACAGACTATGTGAATCAATATCTTTTTAACCATAATCAATACAACAAATTCCTTTTAAAGATTGAAAGTCATAACAATATACTTAATTTTGATTACAATAAAACTTCTTCAACATGTCACATATCGTAGATATATTATACCAAAATATACTAAATATAACTAAAATATCCTTTTTTTGCAACTTTTATTGCAAATTTCTTAAAATTGCGACGTGACAGAGCAACTTGGCAAACAGGATCATATTCAGGATTCAGCGTCCAAAAAACTATAAAGAACTGTTATTCTCGTTTTTGTACTCAAAAAAAGTAATTTTTTGTTGAACAGTATAATAATAATATAATATAATTTTTGTTTATAATCCCACAAACAATTATTAGGACAATTTGATATAGAAAAAAATAATACGTCGTAATTACCAGATAAAAGTTTATCAACGGTTGTACTAAGACGCGTGTTATGCTCCTCATTCATCTTTAACCGTTGATTAACACGCATCACTTCTGCATTCTTTTCTTCTAATTGTGCTTCCAGTCTTTGAATTCTATCCTCCGCGCTACCATGTCTCTCTTGTGCCTGCTTAAATTTCGCATAATTAAAATAATTGATTTATTTATAATATTAGCAACTTCCATAATAATATATCTAATTTAATTACTGTTATTGAAAGCTGATATTTACGAAACTATCTCTCATCACTTTTAACAAATTTTGATTTCATCTCAATGGTAAATGTCAATTCTCATGATTGATTGGAATAGATTGGGTAGAGGATGATTATATCAAAATGTAAAATTTAGTGCAAGTAATGAATATAACTTATATTGTACGTCTCTCTCTCTCTCTCTCTCTCTCTCTCTCTCTCTATATATATATATATATATATATATATATATACCTGTTTTTTTCATTAACTATATGATTTAATTGTTACATGCTATCCGTTAAAGTTCCCCGATTTATAATATTCCATTAAAAAAAAGTAATTCAATAATAAAAATAAGTAAAAATGCAATTAAAAAATAGAAAATATTCGAATTTCCTCTTTACCTATAGATCGAAATTTCAGAATTGCTGTCTATAAAATCAAATTTTTTGATAGCCATCAGTAGAGTCTATCTTACTTAAAAAAAATTATTTTCGAAAAAAAATTAAGAAAAAGTCCCTTAAAAAATCGAAGTTATTGGAATCCCATTTTCTTGTACGTCTTAAAAATTTCGAAATTAAGTCTAGAATTTGTGAGATTTTTTTGAAAAGAATCAAAACGGTCGCACTGAGAAAAACAAACATTTTATACTTAAATCCTAAAAAAAAAACAGTCATATTGCCCATTAAACATTTTTTCGATATTTTCTTCGAAAAGTACAGTGAAACAACGAAAAGAAAGACCACCTTATTTTTTGCAATATCTTTTTTCTTCTTAAAGTTACAGGCATTTAAAATTTTCCAAATTTTAAACTGCATTTTTTTTAAATCCAACTTAACTTAAGTATGAGTAGAGATAAAAATCTAAAAAAAATCATAGAAGCTACTTTCATTTAGTATAAAAACACAAAAAATTTTCGGCCAAATAAAAAATGGTCGAGGACAATCATCGGTTGAGTTGGCATGGAATGCCCCATATCTATATATATATATATATATATATATATATATATATATATATATATATATATATAATCATATTTATATAATTTATTCTAATACTTCTGTATAATCTAAATGTAACATTCTATAATAGAAACAGCAAGAAAATAAAACGTGTTGTATATGAGCGAGAAAAAAGAGACAGAGAATGTATTATATCAATAAACACATTCAAAGGTGACACTATTCATAAACTATAAATTATGATATTTGAAACATATCCGTCATTTGCAGAAGTAAAAGATTTTGTACAGACCAGGTTGACTTCCACTATTCATGCTGTGTTATATCAGTTTGCAAATCATATAAGATAGGACATAATCAATTTTCAAAAGTATGAAAAAAATTATGTAACTAAAAATTCTTGATGCACATAAATTTAATTTGTAAATTCAGCTTGTATTTATATTTAGCAATTTGTGTATTTTAGCGTAAATATTATAAAGACACTCTGCGGTGCACAAAAATACTTGATCTGTTTGTATGCTGAATGCTATTATTATGCATCATACATATAGTAGTACAGAGCATAGAGCAGCAAATTATTGTTGTTTGATAAAATTAACTTAAATATAATAAGAACACAACTCTGTGGTAATAATGCACGTTAAGAAAGAGAAGCTCTCTAGACACAAATCATATCTCGGGAATGTTAAAGTGCAGAGGAATAAAAAAAGGGAGAGCTGATGTGACATGATATGATTCCCCTGCGTACCTGGTTGGGCCTCCTCACCTGCGTCAGAGCCTCCATCCTCTGCTTCAATTGTTCTTCCATTTCTGGTAACTTAGCATATTGAGCTAATTTCTGTTCCGCGAGTTCTAGTTTCTCTTGTATAGCCGCAATTTTTTCCTCTTGGAGCTTTAGTAAATTCAATTAATTATAAGAAAATGATTGTGTTATAATTATAATGAAGAAAGAGAAAATAAAGATTAATATGTAATTTACCTTTAATTGAGCTTTCTTATGCTGCAACTCTTGCTCCAGCTTCTCATTGAGGTCATGAAGACTAGTAGACTCCCGTTGAGCATTGAGATATCGTTTTTCTAGAGTTGCTATTCGCTCCTCTTGGTCCTCTTTTTGTGCCACGTTCTCTCGCAAGTCTCTTTGCAGTTTAAGACCTGCCTCTTGTGCTTTCAGAAGATCTTTTTGCGTTTTGGATAGCGTTTCCTCTAACTCGGCAACGCGTCCACTTAGTTCCGCTACCCGTCGTTGCCATGTACTTAATTCTGAGCTCTAAAATAATATTTATAATATTTTATATCGACTTATCAAACATTTATCGATTTATACCAGCCACCATTCAAGCTACTTGTGTATCGTAGAAACTGACAAATGTGAACGTATTTATGTAACTCTATGCAAAACACTTCATGAACAAATATGATAATTATCTATATGGTACTAAGACTAATTCAGGAAAGTCGTTATTGTTGTATTTATAGATTTCGCTTTTTACTGTTTTATTTTTAATGTATCTACTACAGTAAGGAAACGGCAAAACTTCTTTAAAAAATATATATAGATTTAGGTACAATCCATTGTTAATCACCAATCATGCGATCACAAAACGTTAACATGAATGTTATTGTTCATTCCATAACATGCCATAGGCACCACTGAAAATATTATATACTATATACGAAAAGATAATTCGTAGTATGCTTTATAACATTAATGATTAAATAATAAAATTTTAGTTACATTAAATTTTAGTTACATTAAATACTGGATTATCCCATAAATAATGCGGTTTTTTAGAGATATTTTTGAAAAAAAATCGACATTTTTATTTTAATCAAACATATATTTTCCATTATTATTTGCAACTTTTTCCCATCTTAATCTGTTTCAATTTCCTGACGATAAAAGTTTTTTCAGTTTCTTTCACTTTTGGGCTAAAGAAAAAATCATTAACTTTCTCGTATAATGCATTATTTATGGGATGACCCAATATATGATATAAGTTATTTGTATGTAATATAATATATAATTCTATAAATATATATACATATATATATAGGGTGCTACGAAAGTTTTGCAATACGCAACATTTATTGGATAGAGCGGGATGAGCTTTGTTGTATTTGAAAGAGCGTTCAAAATTAGGTGGGTAAAGACCTTGTCTGCAGTACATTCTGAGCAAGCAGTGAGAAAAGATTAGAAAGGGACAAGAGTCTCGTGCGATTATTCATTATAACTTTTCACGTGGTTTGTTTGTAGACGAGTGTGTAAAAAAAGTGTGTGTGTGCGCGTGTGCGTGTGCGTGTGCGCGTGCGCGCGCGCGCGCGCGCGCGTGTGTGTGTGTGTGTGCGTGTGGCGGCGCGCGCGCGCGCGCGTGCGCGCGCGCGCGCGCGCGCGTGTGTGTGTGTGTGTGTGTGTGTGTGTGTAGCTATCATGGCGCAGAAAGATGTACACTGCTCTAATAAACCTAAGATCCGAGTTCAAATCCAACCAAAAATCGTCGGTTTTTATTCGATCGTTACCTCTCGGAAGAAAATGGCAACCGAGAGTATCTTTTGCCACGAGCACCCCTCTATATTTAAGGACCTGATCCTCCAGGTTGGGAACTGAGCGTTAGGTTAATAACTTGCCCCGTTAATTAAAAAAAATTATGTTAAGAAACTGTGGCGGACAGCTTGACCGCCACATATGTGGCGGTCAAGCTGTCCGCCACAAGCGCGCGTCAAGTAACACGGAGGCGCGCGGCGCGAGCGACAGCATGAGCGCGCGGCGCGAGCGACAGCATGGGCTCGCGCGGCGAGATAGTTCGGCGCGCGCCCGCTACACGGCGCGTCGCCGGCTAATTCTTTCGTGAGGAAGATTCGACACCGATCCCTATATGAAGGGCAGCTCAGCAAGGCTTCTTCAGCTTCAAGCTCACCAGTCAAGGCGTGCTCACTACCAGGGCCCTCGACATAACTCTTTTTTGACGGAGTGTGCTCGTCAGGGCCTTCGTTTACGGAGCGTGCTCTTCGGGCCTTCGTTCATACCTGCCTTGCAGGGCGTTAACTTCCTGTGGTAAGAGCCAACAGATACTCTGCCACAGAAAGGTTTCCTGGGTCATCTACGACCCAGCCCACCGGACCATACCGAGACCAAGGCGCTGCCTTCTCCTAGTCCAATTCCGACTCCGACTCCGATTCCTGTTCCTGAGGCCAAGACGAAGGGTCTGTTCCTGATCTCCAAGGTGAATACTTTCTTTCCGTGAAAACCACACCTCATCGACCGCCATCCCGAGTACCACGCATCCAGCTCCAACCGAAGCACTCTGTGGTGACGCATATACTGGCCTCGTCTCCAAAGAACTTCAAGACTCCTTTCCAAGCTCCGGCCTCTTCGGATCTGACTGTCGCGACAAGCAATACACAACTCACCGCATTAACGCTACACCGTGATTTCCTATACCAATCACGTACACATCCAAGAATTATTCCTATCCTGTAATTAGAGCATGAATAAACCTAGCAAGATTTTACCTAATTGAATGACTGATTATTGTGGGAATCAACGCACCTTCACCTGATATCCTACCCCACAAATTGGTGACCCCGACGTTCGCTCTATCTCGCTCTAACTACATAAACGGATTAAGGATGACGGACACACAAGGAGGATCCACAAGGGATGCATCTACAGAAGAACGCTCACAAATCAACAGAGTGGCCTTAAAAGTACCTCCTTTCTGGACGGACGAGCCTGAATTATGGTTCGCACAACTTGAAGCCCAATTTACACTAGGGAGCATAACGCAAGACAGCACTAAATATGCTTACGTCTTGGCACACATAGAGACTAAGCAAGCCAAAGAAATTAAGGACTTGATAATGAGACCTCCTGAAGAAAATAAATATGAGAGTATCAAGAGGGCATTAATACAACGCCTATCGATCTCTCAGGAACAACAAATCCGCCAGCTCTTAGAACATGAAGAAATGGACGATCGAAGACTTTCTCAATTCTTGCGACACCTACAGGCCTTGGCCAGCATGGCCATTCCGGAGAAGCTCCTGCGTACTTTATGGATGAGCAGATTACCATCCCAGCTACAAGCTATTTTGGCCACACGGAACGCTGACAACCTAGAAGACGTAGCCGAGCAGGCCGACCGAATATATGAGGTCACCTGCAGAACCGTAGCAGTGGCCAGCATGCAGTCACCAAACCCAACCTCTACAATGGAAACACAAATCACCGGACTGATTAAGGCGCTAGAAGAGTTAGAAAACCGGATATTCCGTTGCCAGGAACTTTAAGACAACCAAGGGGGTTATGTGGCGGTCAAGCTGTCCGCCACAAGCGCGCGTCAAGTAACACGGAGGCGCGCGGCGCGAACGACAGCATGGGCTCGCGCGGCGAAATAGTTCGGCGCGCGCCCGCTACACGGCGCGTCGCCGGCTAATTCTCTCGTGAGGAAGATTCGACACCGATCCCTATATGAAGGGCAGCTCAGCGAGGCTTCTCCAGCTTCAAGCTCACCAGTCAAGGCGTGCCCACTACCAGGGCCCTCGACATAACTCTTTTTTGACGGAGTGTGCTCGTCAGGGCCTTCGTTTACGGAGACCAAAAGAGAAGCTTCGGATTTGATGAAGGCCAAACTTCAGAAGGCCATGGCTCGATCTTGAGTTGTAGTACTACCAAAGAAAAAAAATCGATGAATTAAAAGGAAAAAAGTAACTTAATTCTTTCATGGTGACACGTATTACAGATAGGAATCGGAGTTCTGAGTAACTTACTTAAGTAACTTATCAATTAATGAAAGGTCATGGAACGTAAATGCGTAAACTAAAAAGAAGTCATGCACCATTTTCTACAAAAAAAAGCCAATCGGCGCTGTCACTATGAGTCGTTGTTTTATAGAGCCAACTGCGTTATTCTTTGACAAATGTACTGCCCCAGTCAAACTCCCCGCCTCGATTCGGATCACGCGGCAGTATTAAGCGTCGTCTACAATAACGGAGTAAGCATGGAGTAAGGAGTAAGAGCAGGCAGGAGTAAGCATTTATAGTCTGTTGTGTCCTGATTGGCCAAGCGTAAGTGTAAGAGTAAGAGTAGGAGTAAGAAATAAAATTAATTTATTTCGCTTACGCCCTTACGCCAGCTCTTTTAAACCGAAAATAGCCTTCTTACGCCTACTCTTACTTCTTACTCCACGCTTACTCCATGTATTGTAGACGACGCTTTAACGATGATCAACCGAGGCCTTACGCCATTCTGACACGCTTAGCTTTAGAACACCGTGACTGCCAAAAGGCACGAAGCCCTCGGAGTACGCACTCCGTCTAACTGACAATGAGTAAGTAAGGAAACGATGAAATATTTCAAGTTTTGAAGGAGAGTTGTCCACATTGGATGACGATTTTTCGATAGTAAGTTTCAAAAAGGAGAATTTAATCTCGAGGAGCCCGCACAGCATAGGCCGGCCGGAATGTGGCGCTGGAAAACATCGCAACGATTGAAAAACTGCTGCAAGGAAGTAAACGTATCACTTACAGACAGATCGAAGAACTTATCCAGATTGGACACCTGCGGTTCATCGCATTCGTTCACAAACATTTACAAGTAAGGAAGGACTGTACTCTCTGAGTACCCCACTCGCTCACAGAGGAGCAAAACAGAGGGTACAGTGGTGAAAAAAATATGCTAAAACACTTCTAATCTGGATCATCTCAGGATGTAAATAACATCATTACCGGTGACGAAACTTGGCTGTACTATTACGATGTGCTAAAATTACAGAGCAGATCTGGCTCTTTGAAGACGAGAATAGTGAAAGTCTGAAAATCTTAATGTGTAAAAAGAAGAATCGCAATATTCTTCAGAAAGCGTGGCCTCGTGGAACATGTTGTACTAGAATCACAGCGCACAGTAACCATTTCCTGGTACATAGAAGTTTGTTTCAAGCACTCAAAAACCTGCGACAAAGATCTCGTCTCGACACTTGGCTTTTCTATCATAACAACGCACCGGCACATCAGGCGAAAAATATTGTGACTTTTTTTATTGTGAAAACCATTAACATTTTGAGAGGCCAAAGTTATCGTAATCGCCCCCCCCCCCCCAATGTCATCCGCAAAATTCTAAACATATATATTTTTCAAAAAGCTTGGAACAATGTATTAATTCGTGCTAACTAGAAAGTGTGTTAAAATTGACAAAGAAATTTTTGAGCACCTTTTTTAAAGCTTTAAACAGAATAAAGAATATTAAACAACATTTACTTCAATTTATGTTTATTACGAGAGCAACTTCAATACTCTATAACGCTATAACTTTGAAACTATACGGATTCAAAAATATGTTCATTAAACATTTTCAACTCGTTTTTATGCACTAAAGCCGCTGTACCAGTTTTGGCACTGAATTCAGAGATACACACGCACGCACGCCCAGAGCGTTGCATTTTATATATAAATAATATATAAACAAATTGAGGTATCCTGCCGAATATCTCAAAAACTGAACTCGGCAGGCAAAAATGTTTTACAAGGGTCAACTAACCCTTGACCCCTTGAATTTTGCTAAATTTTCAATATGTTACGGTTACACTCAATTCACTAATACAAAGTACAGTAACTCTGTCCAATGTGCAATAGTTATGAAATATTAAATATTAAAAATTTTTTTTATATTAATGAAAAATAAACCAGGCTTATGCAAAGCATTCATAAAACACACTTGGTACAAATTATAGTAGTGTTTTAAATGTTTCTCTAATAGATATCATCCGTGTACACATTGTGACCATATTATTAATAATAAACAAACTGAAAGTTCCGATACCGAAAATTAATTGTTATGTAATTATATATTTTTGTTAATTGTGATGTATTTCTTTTGTAATGTCATTATAATTCTATTTTTCTTATTTATAATACAATTAATACATAATTATAATATATAAATTTTATTATGCAGAATTTTAAATCAATTACACACATGAAAGATTTTAAACATTAATATTTCATAAACTATTGCGTATTGGACAAAATTGCTGTACTTTGCATCAGTAAATGGAATATAGGTAACATATTAAAAATTTAGTAAAATTTAAAAGGTCAAGAGTTGATTGTCCCCTTGTTAGATAAAAGTGTCGTTTGGAGGTAAACAAATAAAAGTAAAATCAATGTTTGAAAAAAATTGATTTTCTAAGGTCAGAAGGTAATCGCCATTTTTTAAATAGAACTATATAATTTTTTACATAATATAATCCTTAATTCTGCATATAAAAACATTAAAGTAGAATTATTGAAAAATCAAAAGTTTATGAGATATTTCATACTTTATTCTGGCATATTTTGACATAAAATATAAAGTGTAAAGATATAAACTACTCACTTTTTGATAAACAAACCTTGATTTATGCACAGAATAATGAGATAAATTAATTGATGTGAAGAAAATATAGTTCATTTTTTTTTAAATTATGCGATTTGCAATATGCATTACATACCTTTTAGAATTCCACCTTATAATATGCAGAATAACTAGAAAAATCATATTTATAAAAATTATATAATTTTATTTTAAAAGATAATCTTCAATATAACCTTAAAAAATCAATTTTTTTGAAAAATATTTTTTTCCATTATTTGTCCTCCTCCAAACCACTTTCCTTTCAAACAACTTTCGTTTGAAATATTTTGACGGGCTCAAATTTCGAGATATTCAGCTAAACTGTTCAAAATAAGACACCTTAAATACATCTTTATATACAAATCGTATGTATACGAGATATCCAAGAGTTAAGGCCTTCACATAAGTGCTGTTCTACAACCTTGCTTTAAGGACGTTCACCGGCAAAATCGTTTTCTTAGAAATTTTCTTAAACTTTCAGTATATGTTTAATTAATCGTGTTTTATACGTAGGCGTTTTATTCAATGCCCCTTGCGGCACTAAAATTTGAGATATTCAGCTTCAAAGTTCCGATTTTTAACACGTAATCCCTATATTGAGCTCTCTCGACACGGACATTTTTATGAATAACAAGTACAGTTTTCTTAGAATTTTTTTTAAAAACTAGTATAAGATGCCTCATATTATTAGTAACGTGTGACATTAAAGTTCGATATAGCAAGCGGTATTTATTTTTGAGAAATAGTCGTCTAAAGAACACTATCGGACATAATTTTCGTCTGCTCGGAGGCAGGGAGAGGGAAACTTGGCAACGTTGCTACCGCTGCGACATATAGGTTAAGTAGAGAACGTCAAGATCTTATGGGCAACGTTATTTAAATCAAGCGTAATCTTCCTACCTTCGTACCTATTCTTTGACGATTTTCTAACCTATGAAACGTGGCACGAAATAAACATGCACCTGCCTCGAGAGCCAGATCGAGTAAAGCTGTGCGGCTAGACGAGTTTCAGACTTTTGCGGAAGTAGTTGTCAACCCGTGCGTATGCGAACCAATGCGAACACACTTGGGGGGGAAGGGGGGGGTAACTCTGAGTTGAGCACAACTGCCACCGGAGAACGTCCTTAAAGGGTATTTAAGCTCTAAGCCGTAAGAAATTGACCAATCACAACGGAATGTGAGGAAAATACTCGACTGTGATTGGTCAATTTCTATCGGCTTAGAGCTTAAATACCCCTTAAAGCAAAGTTGTAGATCAGCACTATAATCCCGTAAGGACGTAAAACGTAAGCGTAAGAAAATTGACCAATCCTAATCAAGTATTGTGCTGTCCATAATCCCAGTAGAGGAAAATACTCGATTGGGGGATTGATCGATTTTCTTACACTTACGTTTTACGTCCTTATGGGATTTTATGTGTGAAGGCCTTTTATCAAGTTAAGAAAGAGCCATTAGAGTAACAGTTTGTAAAAATTAATTATTATAATTAATTATTGAGTTTCGACGTATTTACTCTAAAAATCTCTATTTGTAATATTAAACTTAAACCATTGAAATCGCTATATTATTACCACTTGCGTATTTAATAATAAATTCCAGTTTACTACAAAGTATAGAGGGTCCTGGTTTACTCATTGCAGCCATTTTGGGTTGATGATATAAGAAGCGAGAAAATATATCAAAATACTTGCAATAAACATTAAAATAAAAATGTTTTTCAATAAAATAACGTTTGTTATCGATAAAATAGACTTGTAAAATATACCAAAAACTCTTCTTTTGTTTCGGTAATCCATAAATAACCCACATATAAAAATTGAATTGTGCCTAATCAAGAACGAAAACGAGCTATTGAGATTTTCAGTCGTGACGTCACAAGGCCAAGATGGCTGGCCTATTCCTGAAAGTATTAGAGCTGTCATATGTAAACATATAAATATTTGTGTTTTTCATAAATAATTAATGACATAACGGTGTTTGTGATAAAAAAAAGTACAATGAGTGAACACCTAGAAGACAGAGGGGCAAGGTTTTCCCCTAGAGATACAAAAAAAACGCGATTCTTGCTGTGTATTTGGCTGCAAAAGCTATGGATTAAAAGATACCTCTGTGCGATTCCATATGTTTCCACCTAAAGGAAAGTTCTATACTGAGAAAAAAGACATGTTTAGAAATATAGAAAAGATTGATGTTCAAAAAGAGTGGGAGAGAGTTTTGAAAATAGCAAAACTAGAGTGGATAACCAAAAAGTGGGCAGTGTGTTCTTTGCACTTTGACAGGAGTGACTATATGTTCTGCCTGGTAAGTCAATATGACGATAACTGAACAATAACAAGTGAAATATATTCACTGAATATTAATGAGTAATATTAGTTATAATAAATTGTATATTAAATGTAGTATGTAAAAACAAATCACCGTTTTTTTAAAACGCAAAAGTATTTCAAACACTCCTGTTATCAATTAAAGATTAATAATAACAAATTAAATTTTCATCCATCGCACTTTTTTATCACAAACACCGTTATTTAATTAATTATTTATGAAAAACATAAGCTTTATATGTGTTTACATATGACAGTTCTAATACTTTCAGGAATAGGCCAGCCATTTTGGCCTTGTGACGTCACGGTTACGTCACGACTGAAAATCCCAATTTGACAGCTGCCGAATTGAAATAAATATTTGCACATATATTAAATTATATAACAAAATTGAAGTTTTCGGTATATTTTAATATTTACACAACAATTATTTTAAATATAAAACATTGCACTAAAACAAAAAAATGACACTAAGTTGACTAAGTTGCAAGAATAATTTAGCTTTAACGTTATTTTTCATGCCTTGCAGTTCACAATTTTGCCAAGTGTAACGCTGTATGTAGTGTCAACACGGACTTGGCGATTGAAACAGCAGGAGCCTTAATATATGTAATCAAATTCAAATAAATTCTACGAAAAACTGGAATATGCCAAAGAAGCTGGACACAGAAAGTAAAACATGATACGCAACGCATAAATTCACTCAAAATAAAAAAATTTTACAGAAAAAACTATTTTAAAAAAGTTGTTATATGATGTAAACATAGCAGACTAAAAATATAAAAAAGTTTTTATTAAGAAAATATTCGAACTTAAAACTTTAAACGCGTCTTTTTCAAAACATTTATCGAACTGATAGTCAAGATTTCTCGATAACTACTAAATTGATTCAATGTTTAACGGTATCTAAAAATATTTTGTTCATTGTGCATTGTAGTTTTCCTTAATTTCGTAAAGTTTTCATGTTATAATAAAAAACAATTTTAAAAATTAAATAATTAATCTTAAGTAGCCGCCACAAACTTTTTTGTTCAAAATTATTATTTTTTAAAAATTTTGATTGTACATTTAGCAATGCTGTACAAGATTAGACTGCTGTCACATTTTTTTGTTTTTAAATGTCTTAAACAGCAGAAATCTTAAAAGTTCTTTTTATGACGGTAACATTTTGATATGACCATACAGGATGTCTCAAGTTTTTCTGGATAAACTTTAGTAGAATGTTCTATAAACAGAAATAAGAAAAAATATTACATAAACATAGGTCCTAAAATGCTTTATTAAGAAGTTAGCAAAAATTAGAATTTCGTGTTGAAGTGACAAAACATACATAAGTGATATGACGTTAGATGATGTTTAACCTTTTCAGTCCCAGGCGGCAATATATTAACCACCTTTAGAGTCTTCTTTCCTTCATCGTAACTTTTAGTATAACTGCAAAAACTTGCATTTTTTTTCTTTTTTATGTTGCTAAGGTTCAAACTTGATAATCAAGTAGCATATTTAGCAATATTGTTTATAATCTTTTTTGTTATTAACAAATTTACACCAAAAAACGCACCACTTTTTCGGTTGAATTTGATTGTAACGAAATTTGATAATTAATGTATACCTTAAAACATGGTTTCTTATGTTTTCGAGGTCGCTGATTACGAATCTGAAGTCAGATTTTTAAAATTCAAAATGGCGGATCCAGTATGGCGGACGAATTTGTAAAAATCAACCGGATTCTTTTGAAACTTGTTTCTTGGGGGTTTTTGGCGTCGCTGATTACAAATTTGTAGTCAGTTTATAAAATTACAAAATGACGGATTTAATAGGAAAGAGTCTTTCAATATTCTTCAGATTACATCTTCAGATTCGCAAAAATTTGTGACTCCTTTTTTGGGGTCAATAATCTGACTTTAGATTCGTAATCAGCGACCCCGAGAAACCCCCGAATGACAAGTTTCAAGAGAATCCGGTTGATTTTTACAAATTCGTCCGCCATATTGAATCCGCCATTTTGAATCTTGAAAATCTGATTTCAGATTCGTAATCAGCGACCCCGAAAACCATATACTCAATAAAGGAAAGTACCCTATTATGAGACAAGCTCCTAATACGCGATAGCGGGGTTTCTGCTAAACTAATGAGCCCCATCTGTTTGTTCCACCATGAACTTATTGTCCTTGGTGCAAAACCAATTTAGTGGAAAATCCATTGTTCGATCGTGCATGCACTCGTTGCGAACATCGAAATTGTGAATTCGTGTTTTGTCAAGTTCCACGGAGGGTGAGTTTTTAAACCTTGTTTATTATATAATAAATAAATATTTGGCAATGAGTTCTGCATGCAGTGATAGAGTAAGGTCGTATTAATAGGAAAATACGGGATATGTTGAGTTGCTTAATTGTAGAGGATAGATTTGGTGATCGCGAAACCGCAAGGCGTGGGGTCCGTAATATGAAATATTCAGGGTGACGCTCGTTGCTAGAGTATGAAGGTTATTGTACTAGTAATAAAAAGAGGGAAAATACTATGTTAAAGTTAAAAGAAAGTTCATACGAACTTATAAAAGTGTGCTGATGGTGATCGCATGCTCATGCTGGGCGCACACTGGCTGCGCTGGAAATATTGAGTATAAGTGGGTTTGCGATTATTGCAAATAAGCTTCTCCATTACATTTGTATTTCAGAGACATTAAATGAAGTTTTCTAATTGCAATACCAATGTATTTTGCACTTTATTAGCGATTTCTCGGGGTATCTTGTATTTAAAAAAAAGGTAAAAAAAGGCGCCAAGTACATGCATAGTAGTGTATATGTTGTTACCTCGAAAAAAAAAAGTGGTAGTATTATACCTCGAAAAAACCTAATTACAATTATAAAAAAGAAATGATATCTTTGTAAATTACAGCGCCAATTACAGAGAGAACATATATATTGCCTCAAAAAATAATTGTTGCACTACTTTGAAAAATCTTTACATTGTGTCAATTAGAAAAAGAATGTATGATAACAATTTTATAAAATTAAAAAATTTTATTTAAATTTAACAAGGGAATACAAGATATTTAAATACAAAGTTTACATGTGTATTTTTTAGTGGTCACAAAGAATTACAGAGATAACAGTACAAAATAAAAATATTTTATTAAAATATTTAATCCAACGAGAGAGTACAAGGTATTTAAATACAAAGTTTATATATGTATTTTTCAATAGAATAAAAGATTTAATCACAAAGAATTACAGAGGTAACAGTACAAAATAAAATATTTTATTAAAATACATAAATTTTCTTGTAAAAAAAACTTGGCGCTGCTAGACCTCGAAATTGTAATAAATAAATAAACTTATCCCATACTTAATTATAAGCCGCATTATTCGCCATCGTCACACACACCCATATCACTCGCTCGCACATACACACCACGCTGATAATCATTTTGTTACTTCTGTCGCATTCTCCTCTGAATTATTTTTATTTATTTACAATTTCGAGGTCTAGCAGCGCCAAGTTTTTTTTACAAGAAAAATTTATGTATTTTAATAAAATATTTTTATTTTGTACTGTTACCTCTGTAATTCTTTGTGATTAAATCTTTTATT